>VZTI01001639.1:299446-329297 GCA_013397865.1 Struthidea cinerea | reverse complement strand
CAGGCCAGGCAGGCATGGCCGGGCATGTCCCCCTGGAGGTGGGGCTGCAGTCTCTGACAGCAGGCTCCGGGTCTGTTGCATCACGCGCAGTCCTGTGGGGCCGAGCCTCTCACGTGAAAGTCCCGTGGATGTGCCCTGTGGGGTTGGGGGTTCCACAGCTGGGCCGGTTTGTGTAATGGAGATGGGTGTTCAGTGCCTCTGACCAGAGGTTACATCATGCATCCAAAACCTCGTCCTCCCCCCTCGGTTTGTGGGAGTCTGTGTAAACCTGGCTTCTGTGAGCTGTGCTCTCCCCCCACCCCAAACTCAGCCAGGGACAGTTGCAGCTGGTGGCTTTGGTCTTCTGTGGATGCGTACCTTTCCCTCAGCCTGAGGTAATTGAACAATGCGTTTCCCTTTATCTAATCAACAGTTTGACTTTCAGTTCAAAGTCCCACTCTTCAGGGAAGCTTCTTCAGTTGTAGCTTCTTTATAATGAGCAAAATTTTGTGTCAATGTTTGAGGCATGAACTATTTTCAGTCTTTGACAGACTGCAATTGCATTGCTGAAAAATTTGCTGTTCAGCCCCACTGCCTCCGGTCTGAAAAGCAGTGCATGAGCCCACCATTAAATGTTGAAGACAGAATTACTTTACCTTTTTTCCTTTTTAGCTAATCAAGATCATTCTGGTTGAAAACCCACATACCTCTCTAACAGTAAAAGTTCTGTTCACATGTCTTGAGCTTCTGCCATCTCCTGCAGATTTTCTGCGTGGCTTGAGTGGTGGGCTGTATATTCAAACCATGTACAACAGTATTTCTTACAGATGTCAAGCATATGCAGTAGGAAAATGAACAGTATGGCAGAGTTAGTGACTGTGTAAAAGCGACTTTTATGTTAAAGTCCCCTTTCACAGTGAATAGAAAGAACTGGTAAGGGACTTGGAGCTACAGAAAAAAATACCACTCCTTGCTGTCACATTTCTGCTGTGTTCAGGGACCAGGACTGTCTGTGCACGGTCTTTGAAAATAGTCATAACAGCATCAAAAAAATACATGATTCCATCAGCAATTTCTTATTACAACAAAATACTGTTATGAGGCTGATTTTTGGTTAACCACTCAGGTCAAGTACATGAGTAGCTTTTTTTTTCTAGGTCTTGTCTTATTACATGCCAAAATGTCTTCTTGATTGCTCCCTTTGACCACAAGTAAGGGCTTTTCAGTTTCCTTGCTTTAGTGATAAACAGAATCACCGAATATTCTAAATTGGAAGGGACCCACAAGGATCATCAAGTCCAGCTCTTAAATGAATGGCCCATGCATGGGTCAAACCCACAAGCTTGGCATTGTTAACACCAGGCTCTGACCAGCCGAGCTGATCTCAGGTCAGGAATGGCTACATTTCTTCACATTCTCGTGAGATGAGAGTAAGCCCAGAGGCAGTTGCCTGGGGAGGCAAGTGATGCTTTTACCTCTGATGCCTGCGAAGTTCACAGCCTCGCATCCTTCCCGAGACATGGATACCATGACCTTGGCCAGGTGCTTCCCTGAAGTCTCATGCTGGTTGGAACCCCAAAGAAAAAGACAACCAGCAGCATACAGGCTTTTGAGAGTGAATACAGCAACTTTTAACCTAAATTTATGATTTAAGACATGGAGCAGAACAGTACAAATTAGCATGATATTTCCATGAGTGGGTAAAAGTATTGCTAATGTTTTTTTCCATAGATTCTGAGATAAGGTAGCTCAGTCTTTCTGTGATTGAACCTTGCGTGCGGTTCAGTTTCTGCTGGTCAATCAGGCTAATCCTCAGTTTTACACACACACCTTAGATTGTATTATAAATTATGTGCACCTCTTTATAAGGGTCTCTTATTCTCACTCTGATTTTAGCCCTTTATCACCTTGTAAATATAACAGGGTCTGTATTATAGTTTGCTACTGTATTTCCAAACTGTACATGACTTGCACACTATACAATTGAATTTTCTTGCAAATTCCTGGCACTTTTTTAAAAATAGTTGATTCAAAGAGAACCAGAAACATAATTTTTGCAGCATAATATAATTTATATGCATGCATGTTTTACTTGACCCTATTCAATGTCTTTTGTGTGCTAATGTGCAGACCATACCTCAGTCATGGTCTTATTCTTGCATGAGAGCAAACGAATAGTTGAGTGCTATGCATTTGTGTGTTTCTCTAATAAGTGATTACCTACAGGATATTACTAACACCTATTTCTTTCATACTGACTCGTAATTAATATCCCACTGCCTGTTTATACTGAATGCTTGTCTGCTGGTGATTAATTTTAGAAGATTCCACCTGAAAATGTGGTGTTTGCCATGATAGAGTGGACAAAGAGGCAGTGCTGCTGGCATCCACACTTCTGCCCTGAGCGTCTCTGTTCTCCTTCAGCCAAGGACCAGGAACAAAACCTGCATTGCAAGACCCTACATGATCACACCTAATCAAGATGACACAACTCCCAAGCAGGGATTATGGAATACATACAGAGAACTCTCAAGTCGCTTCATAGCAATTACATGAGTTATGCAAATACAGGAGAAAATGATAAATTTATCAACATATTTGAAAAAAAATTGAGCGTTTCTCATGAGTGCAATGAAAACACCAGATCAAAGCAGCAGCCCATGAGCCAGAGCTGCCTGCCAGGACTATGTCAGCTGGCATATTACCTCCCCAAGCACCTCCGCATGCCCAAACACTTACTCTGTAAACTGTCAGCCCACCTGTGTTGGAGGAGAACCCTGTTCTGATGGAGCTCCAGAGATCGGCTTACAGAGGTGCCCCAAAGCTGACATTTGGCTCAGCACTGAAAAGGCTAAGCCAGCCTAGGCTGGATTTTTATAAATGATTGGCTTGCTTTCTACACCTCTTTGTCACCTCCAAATCAAGAATTACTATAATCTTTAAAGATTATTTATTATTAGTGCAACCAGAACCGCTGTTTAGAGACCCAGACCACCTGGCACAAACACAGAACAAAAGACAGTCCCTACTCCAAAGTTTATGTGTTAAGCATGTTCCCTGGAAACAGTCTTCCAACCGGATGAATATGAACAAGCTGACTTGTGTTTCTCTGTAAATTCCATGTTCCAACAAGAAGAAAAAGGGACCCATAAATGATCTGTATTTTGCTATCTGTCAGTGGTAGAATTGTACAACCAATGTAGCTGACAGAAGTCAGACCTGATGCAAGAGTGTGATACTTAAGGAAGAACAAGGAAATACTAAAAATGCAAAACCTGGCCAACATTCTTTGCATATTTATGCTCTTCAGATCTTTATTTCTCTGAGGTGGCAAAGGATATATGGTGAATCAACACAAATTTTAGCTCTTTATCTGCAAACCATTCTTTTTTTATTTCCTTTTGCCAATTTAGTTGGAGCAGCATATTTTACATAGTTACAGCTGATAGCAAGTGAGTCAGCTTGATCTGATGCTTGTAAATCTGTCAGAATTACACTAATAGTTATATATTTTAACCCAGCATTATCCTTGGGCAAATAATGGTTAAGTATTTTATTCTTCCCAGTCTCCTTTCTCTCCTCTGATCCCAGCCCTACTCTACTAGCTACTGTAGTCTACGGTGAGCTGCTTTTTCCTTCTTTTCTCTACTTAGTACTGAGGTCCTGTCCTAGAGAGTCTTCTTTCTCAGTTTCTCTCTCATGGGGTCCCCTTCCCACTCTTCTTAAAAATGTGAGAGTCGCTAGACTGTAACTAAGTTGATAGTGATGTTTTCATAACTTGCTATCAATATGAAATTTACCTTTGCTTTTTGGATTCTAACGAGATATGGGTAAATAAGGTATCTGCATTATTTTATCTCGGGGCTCAGGCTTCTCTGAAGTTTTCATTTCCCAACAATTGTTCTTTCAATACCCTCCAAACAGAAAGCTATTACTCTGGGACTGTGACATTATCTGCACATCAGTAGACTATATGACTCCAGCACCAAATAATGGAGATTATGGAGATAGTGTTAAGTTAAAATAAGTTGCAAATAAGACTGTTAGCTTTCAAGTGTATGTCTAGATTTATATTTTTGTATTAATTTATTTTCATTCTTCAGCTATATCCTAACACCTCCTATTGCAAATACTTCACATTCTACTTTCTCCAAAAATAATGCTTAGATTTATGGAAAGTTCTTAAATTTGATTGTAGATAAAATTTTAAAGCATGGTAATTGTTCAAATAGAAAACAAACAACTTTGAAGGGAGTTGTAAGTAACGTGTCTTAAGTTTCTGTGCTTTAGCTGAAATTCAGCTGCATCTCAAGTTCTAAAGGTGCAAAATTGACCCCACAACCAAATGAAAATCAGTTATTTGTATTCTTTATGGAGTAATTCACAGTTGATACAGTAATCCCATTATAATGACTAGGGAAGTGGTATTGAAAAGCTCCTCAGCCTGTAGCTCTGGTCATGCAATTGTGTGCAAAACAGATGTGCTCCAGGGACTGACCTCAGAAAGAGCTGACACTGACCTAGCAGATCTTCTCCATAGCCTAAGTCAAGGGAGCAAGAACTTCTATCATCCTAACCAGGAAAATAAGCAATATAACCAAGACAGGAAAGACTTGTATTTTCTCAATATTAAATTAAATGTTTGCATCTACATTTTCAGTCTCCAACATACCAGTCTATACTGGCAACTGAAAACAGCATCAGAAGTTAGTAGGGTGGAAGCTGAAAGTTAACTTCTGAACTGGAGGTCATTATCATGACAGAGAGAACTGATAGGCTCATGTTTCTAACATGTTGCTAAAATGCTCAGGTACTGAAATAGTTAATGCAAATGCAGCTGTCACAATTAAGTTTCAGATTTTAACATTCTGCTGAAATGAAAGCTCTCTATTTTCATACCATCTGCAGACTCAGAGAGACAACACAGCAACTCTGCTGTCTGCTGGTGTTTTGATGGTTTTCCTCCCAAGAGCATGGAGACAACATCCAGCTCTCTGTAGCTGCACCACAAGTGGCAACAGCACTGTCATGAAGCTTGGTTGAAATCTCTTGAATGTTCATCAGTGAAAAGCAGCCAGTGAGCAACTGTGACAGACATCACACTGGTAGGCAGAGAAAAACACCTGGGAAGTTTGTGGCCATACTTCAGGCTCTGATGATTAAGATACCACTGTTATCTGTCAGGTTGCAGCTAGCAGAGCTCCTCAACTCCTTCTAGAAGTTCTACCAGGGATGGATTCAGAGCAGGAAGAAAGAGACTAATAATTAAGGGAGCCTCAATGCCTTCACGAGCCTCTGTTATAAAGCTGGAGCTGTTTGTGATGCTGTAACAGGAATGAGCTACCTGCTACCATCTCTTTCTCTCCAAAAGAAAATCCATCTCTGCCCCATGTCCTTGTACGCAATAATGCTCATGTGCCCTGTATGTGGCTGGTGCTCTGCCACTGGAGCTGAGGGTCAGAGCTGTGCTCCCTGGGAGGAGAGGGTGTTAGGACAGAAACAGTGGTTATGTTATAATAATCCAAACTTAGCAAAGGGGACTACAAACTACAGGTTTTTTTTTTTTTTACTTCAAAGAGATTTCAAAAGATGGAGCAAAGTTCTGCAGCATGATTGGATTCTGCAGTCGGAGGCCCTGAATACTTATGAAATGCTTAATACAGTCCCTGCCTCAAGAAAGACATGAGTAACAATGATGTCACTTGCCCACCTGTAAAGAAAGATTTCTCCATCTTGTATAAAACTCCTCTCAAGCGAAGATACAAACAGCATTATTGCATGAGCAAGAGGGTTCCCAGCAAATGGCTTCATTTGCAGGAGGCAAAGTCCTTCTGTCCTGCTCAGCTGTCCACCAGTGACCAGGGCTCAGCACTTGCTCAAACCTTCCTAGTGAGATAGGAGAGGCAGAGGAAATCTATGAAATAAAAATTATGCCAATTTTTTCCCATAGCTTTTCCGAGTACCTTGAACTGTAATATCAACATGTGCATCCTGTGCTCACAACCTCTGATTTAAAGGTTCTCTGGACAGAAGACTCCCTCCAGCCCTAACCTTCTTTCTTTCTCCCCTCCAAGCCCTTTTTTCTCTCTTGATCCAATTCAAGGATCCGTCCCACAGTGTTTGTTATCAGGCTCCATCCTGTATCCCTCAGTGCCTTCAGAGTGTCTTCTTTTTCCTCTGTTCCGATGGCTCCAAGGTCATTCACTGCTCCTAAGGGAACCTGGCTTTTTTCTTCAATCCCCAGACATCAGACATCTCTGGACCCCTCTATTCCTCTGTCTATCTTCCTTCATGGTTCTCTCTTTCAATTTGCAAAACCTTCACTCTATCAAGTTGTAAGCAACAATATTTCAAGGGAATGGACAGGAAATTCCCATGCCCATAATTAAATTTCACATGTAGGGCTGTGCGTGCCTTAGTGCCCACACTGACAAATACTTCTCATAATGAGCCACAGCTAGTACAAATCAAGTGACACAAAACCTGAAACGATTGGAGAGAGAAGAATGTGACTCAAATATGTAGGACCTTTCTTTTAGCACAGAGAGCTTTTCATTGTTAAAAATATGCTTGAATACAGCATTCAAAACCTGAACAAACTGATTAACCAGGGACCAAGTCAGTAAAGGAGCAGTGGCACTCTGTGTTATCATGTGAGAGGCCCCGGTTTGGGAATGACAGAGGCTGATGATAAATGGCTGCAACATGGCCGTGATGCCACAAGTCTCTGTGGAACAATACTGGCTCTGCTGCCCTTCCTTGACAGCTGCACTCAAATCTCTGCAAACGAGGATTACTCCAGAAGGCCATTTGCCCTTCTCCTTTTGAAAAAGTTGTCTGGGGAATACACGTGGTCACTAGCTATGAGGATACACTGAAGTGATCTCTGGGGCACAGCTTCACTGCATGTCCCTGTCCCCTTCTGTTGAGATTAGGGACCTCTGTACCAGGGAATGAGCACAGAGACAGTACATTGCCAGTGGAAAGTCTGTCTACCAGGTGATTTAGAAAGCAGCCTATTTGGTTGAGCCAGCAAGCCCGTCTCCTAATACTTCCCCTTAGGTAAAGGTCGTCATGATCAGATACAGCATTGGAAGTGAAAGGGGAAAATATTAGTCAGCCAATGAAGTTTTCCATTTTATTTTCCCCAAGTGATATTTTGTATTTGAATTCTTTGTGAGCAGAGGCAGGAGGAGACAGAGTAAGTGTGCTTGAAGTCCACAGCCATCCATGTGCCATATGATCCAACCTATGGAGCTGAATGGAAACAATGTTTTCTTTAAAAATAGTTGCAGTTTACAAATGTTTCTGTTTTCTAGTTTTAAGACATTTTGTCATTTCTCCCCCTCCCCTGCCCTTGTTTTAAAGAGCTGAAAATTATTTTATGAAACAAAAGGAATTTTAGATGATTCCTGGACTGCCCAGTGTCTTAGCAGAGTGATGTTGTAGAACTCTTTACAGGGTTGTTGTTTGCTCCCTTACAGATTAACACGCTGGGGACCAGCTCTCTGTCCCAGCCCCTGTATTATCACATGGCAGCTCCAACTACACCTTAATAAGAACATATTTTCCACTCTTTTAAGTTCTTCAAGTTGCATCTTAAAAAGTACATGGCGCCCTATATAGGGATTAAATTGAGGGGGTTAGACATAGCCAGTGGTTAAGGTGGGCATTTATGACCTTCTCACTGGCAGGAGCCAATCTGTAGGAAAGCAATCTGCAGCATAAGCTCTACAGACAAGGCAAGGTATGATACTGTAAACCAAAACCCATTCTGTTGTTGTGTTATTCAAGGAGTCCCATCAAATTATTACCATTATTTATACCCTAATAAAATGTAGAGGTCTCTTTCAGGTTTCAGGTTCTGTGGTGCCTGATTCCCTCCAAATACACAATGAAACATAGCTCTAAGACTGGTAAAATGAAAACAGTTGGGAGAATTTAACAGAATTCATAATGAATTTTTTTCAGGCATATGGTTGTTTTAAATGTTTTCTCGTAGCTGGTAGTATTTCAGGGGGAAAAAAAAAAAAAAAACAGGCATAAAACCAAAAAGGAATTTAATTGTCTTTAAGTAAAAAACACAACATAAATCTGATTTAGCTAATCCGGTGTTACAGTGATGGTGGTAACACTGGTCCCATCCCAGACTGCCTCTCCCAGTCCCAAGACAGGGACAAGATACTTCCTTCCTCCAACAAAGCAGAAGGAAGGATGGGTGTCCCAGCTGCGGTACGGCCCCACATGCCCTGAGGTTTTCCACATATGGCAACACTTTGTACAGGTGCTTGTAAACATGATACAATTTATTACTGTTTCTCCTTCCCAGTAAACCAGAATCAGAACACTCATTTTCAGAAAAATTCCTTTTTTCCTAACAGCTGCAACACTTAAAAAATTTAACTGTATGCTTTTTTTCCCTTCTCATTTCCAGAACTAAAGCTACTCCCAGAAGTAAAGACTTGCACCCCTCTTTCAATTCAGTTATGACTATGAAAATATGTAGCATCTTCTCTGATACCTGGTGTTGCTAAAGAATGTATTAGGAATCTCTGATGCTGAGCAGCAGCTTCGTCTTAACAAAGAAGCAAAGATTTCTCCAAAAAACCTTATAAGCATTGATATAAGTATTGATAATTAAAAAATATTATTTTATAATGTTTACACTCTTGATTAAAAATAAGAAGAAAGATAAATCTCATTTTTAAAAATCAAATATCCCCCCAAAATTTAATGCCTTTTTCCAGTATCATGGAAAAAAAACAAACCAAACCAAAACAAACAACCAAACCCAGTCTTTAATTTCCCTTCCTCTCCCATGTTATTTAAATGATTAATGCTAAATCTTTATGTACAGTTAGTGTCCACTTAATTAGCAGGTTACAAAAATATAGTCAGGGTTTTAGCTTGATTTTGGAATACAAAGAAAATTCGAGGAAAGCATGGGGAAAATATTTCAAAACATGAGGGAGTGGGTCAGCTACAGGTAGCTCCAGGGTCTGCGTTTACACCCTCTGATTGATATTCAGGAAGATATTCCTCCAACAGTATCCTGAGAGGTCTTACATCTTTCCATAATGTGACACATCCTCCAGTCACTTTAGAATTTAGTTGAGATATCATGAAAGGGGACTGAGATACAAGAGAGGCTGATGAGATTGTTGTCAAGAAAGAAGGCCAGCAAGCCAAAGAATCATATTTGTATTGTCTGCCTTTATGTTAGATCTGACTGGCACAGTGCAGAGCAGGAGCTTTGGAAGTCCTGCTCCCAAACCTGGGAACTGTGCTTCTCTCTGGACACTGCCAGGTAGCCCAGCAGCCACAGAAAGCCATGGCACAACAGCATGGCTTTTTCTGGCTACTGCAGGAGTTAAGGAGCTGGAGTATATTTTAAAAACTAAACCCTAAGAATATAAGAGTCTAGGTTTCAAGTGCTAGAGCTGTTCAGTGTGTATGTTCCTCCAATGCTGACCTTGTACCTATGACTGTACCTTCAGCCACTGATCCACAAAGTTCTCGTGCATGGGTTTGAGACCAGAGCTCCACAGAGTCCAGAGACCAGGCAAAGTCCATTGCAGGCTCATTGCTCAGCAAGCAAGGTAAGTATTCAGAGAAGGGCCACACCATCACCTGTACTTATCAAAAACAACTCCTGATACCACCTGCAGGGAATGCTGGTACAGTGTGGAAGGCCAAAAGTCTTGATATGGGTTCACTCGTTGAAAGAGCAACAGAGAAGACCATGGCCATCTCTGCTTATGGGTTGCTCTGTGTTGAAGTCAGCAGCTTCTGGCAGACAAGCACCACAGAAGGACAGTGTCCAGGAGCCAGGCCCGGGAGTGGGACAGCCCTGCTTCACTCTGCTGCATGCTGGTCACACATCAGAGGAAGAGTGATAAGCTTATTGGAGATCATCCCAAACTCTGTTAACCCTGAACCAGTTGGAGAACATTTCAACTTTGCAGTAACTATAGATTTTCTTGCTTGAGGTTGATCCACAATAAAGTAAAAAAAAAAAAAGTGTACAAGATGCTGCTGAATAAAAAATGGCCCTGACTAGGATCAAAACACAGCCATACACTGGGTGACCGCTACCGCCAGAGTCACTTCATCCAACAGGTGACATGGCTCCACATGCAAAATGACTCCAGATACAATAGGAATATGCTTCCCGCTGGTGTGTGAGTGTGATCAGTACATATGACATGGGAGCCTGCAAGAACAACATTGCAGACTTTCATCACCAGTGTATTAATGGTAGAATTATGCTAAATTGTTTGTCCAGCACTGATGCTGTATATCTTCCTGTCTGAAACATTCCTCAATTAAAACAGTGTATGAGGAAACTTGTGTCTATAAAAAGATAAAAAATGCTAAGTAGATTTAGTTGTTTCTGCAACCTTGTGTATTAGACATGTTTATTTCAATGTTGCCAGGCATGGATGTATGAAGCCTACATCAGATGGATAAAGAGGGGAGCATAGAGTTGACTGAGAACACAGATAGCTATACTGCCACAGATTTTACTCCCTTCTCAGGAATAAAATTTAAGCAATATGCTGTACGAGTACCTGAGCTGCTTAGCTAGCAGATACAATTTGTAAGCAAAAGACATGCAAGAGAGATCAGCAGATGAACTGAAGCTTTATGGCTTTGATGCGGAACAATATCTTAACACTCACAGTCCCTTTTGCACTTTGCTTGTCCAAAGGAATAACCAGTTCCTTCAACAGCTCTTCAGACCACGTGTTGCCAATGCAGGGACCTAGCCATCCTAAGTTTATTAAGAAAACCTAGTTTGTCAAGAATATGCCTGGGAAGCAGCTAAGTAAACAAAACGAAAATATAACACATTGCTGCCTGAAAATGCAGCACAGGAAATGCTTGCACAGGAAAATTCTTATAAACATCAAATACTTTAGGACTCTTTTACCTCCACTTGCTGCAGCAGTTGTAGCCTCTTGTTCTAGCATCATCCTGCTGCTGGAATATTACCAGCAGTGGTAGCCTGCACTGGAGTTATATTCTTTTCTCTGGGCCAGTCCTTTCATCTTTCTTTCTTTTTTTTTTCCCTCTGAAGGTTATTTATGCAAGTGTGACATGCAGTTACAGTAAAGTTCCTTGCAATGAATGGAGTGCAGGCAGTGGTAAATTCCATTCCAAAATCATTTTGAATTCTAAAGGTTCCATTTAAGGGATAATGATGGGAGCAAAGGGCATTTCTCCAGGATTAATCACTGGCTGGGTGAGATGATAGCCCAAGGCAAAGCCACGGGCCATTAACCCCTGCAGGTCACCTTATCCCTACAGGAAATGCACTGGGTCAAGTTCGCTGTTGCTATTATAAACTCTTATTCGAGAAAGGGGTTACACTTCTATGTTTATATATGTCTTCCATTCCCATGTTTGTAATGATAGTGGATAGCTGTTGGCAATCCGTCTATGTTGTACCACCAAGAGATGTAAAAACAACTTCTATTGTTACATTTGATGCCAAAGACACAAGTGGATTTTTAATGTTTACAGTGAAACATTTAAGATTTTTGGAAAAGAATGAAAAATGAAATGACAGGAAAACACCACATGAAAAAGACCCGAGGAAATGACATTTGAAAGAGGGAACCTCTCTTCAGCTGGTGTAAATCATCACATCTCTAAAGCCAAAGAAGCTACATGAATTCACACCAGCTAAAGGACTCAGACAGAAGTTGAGGTTGAAACACATTGAAGAATAAATTTTATGCTTGGCTCCTATACCATCACATAGGGAACTTCACATAAAGGAGCAGTTTGATAAAAATACTGCTAAATGGGATTTATGTGCTTGTGAAAACAGCATTTTAAAGTGCTGCCTGAATCCTCTATTATTTACATGGCTCCCCATCCCACAAACCTTAGTCAGGTTCAATAGTTCCTAGCCAGAGCACCAGGCAAAGGCCTTCCAATCAATCCATTGCAAGGGAAGAGCTATCACTGTAGCTCCATGGGCTGAAGCAGCAGGAATTTTGCTCACTGTGAAGTTTTTCTTTGCTCACGTGAACTGTAGCCCCAGAGTTCCAACTCAGATCCAGAATGAGGCTGTGCAAAATCTCCAGGATATGCACATTTGATGATCCTTCCGAACAATGGGACAGCAGACAAGGTCAAACCAGAGCTGTGTTTGTGAGCTTTCTGCCTGCCTTCTGAGCCTTTCTTGAAATGTATTAAACATTTTCAACTTGCATTAAAGACCAAATAGTCCTTAGCCCTCTACTAGAGAAGTGCACTGAGGACATGGGCAGTTCTTTCTGTCTCAGTTCTTGTGGCAGCTCCTCTCTTCCTTTGGGGCTGTAGTACCTATATCCTTTTGGGATGCACCGTCTGAAATTCTCTCTCTACCTCCAGCCTCTCGTTCCAGAGGTGGAGCAGGGATCACTGGTTTTATGATGCCCCTGCAGTTAGCAGCAGTAATCCCTTCCATAAAATCGTTTCCTGAATGAGGACTTGCACAGGAACAGCAGACTTAGACTACTTCTCCACAGACCGAAGGGAGTTCAAACACACCTAGATCCCATCAACAGGGCAAATCTGTGGGGAGTGCATTTAACCACTTCATTTTGAAGTTGTGCTGAAGTTCAGCAAAGAAGTGAAGATCCACTGAGCCCCAGAAAGTGGCCAAGAGCGCATCTCCACACCTAGCAGCGGAGGTGGTGCCTACGACAGGGGGAGCCTTCAAGTCCATCAGCTACTCCGGCAACATTTCTACATTTATCCAGTTACAATCATACCTACAATGCACAAGCAGCCCTGTGGCAGCCAGGATGTTACACTCTCCCTGAAGTAATAGAAATTTCACTTCAGTATGGATGTTTTCCCCAGAAACACGCCTTTCCCTCAGAGACTGTCCTGATGCTTCTCTCCCCTGGGAAAGGAGCACAGACCAGCCGAGCTGCTTGTTGCAGGCTGCAGGTCCTGTACACACCAAGGAAGCTCCTTTCTGACCACAGCCAGATGCTTCACTTCTGGATAGAGGTCAAATTTCAGACAGAGCCCTGTCTCTTGCACTCCCAATTTGTGAGTGCAGGTGG
This sequence comes from Struthidea cinerea, assembly GCA_013397865.1. Classification (NCBI taxonomy): domain Eukaryota; kingdom Metazoa; phylum Chordata; class Aves; order Passeriformes; family Corcoracidae; genus Struthidea; species Struthidea cinerea. The sequence goes on along the minus strand of VZTI01001639.1, from coordinate 316,251 downwards.
CTTACAGACCATGAGGTTTTTAAATCCCACTCAGAGGTGGCTGCCTCTCCTTGTGCGCTGTATACAGTGTCCAGACAGCTAACCCACAGGCCCGAATTCCCTGAAGAGTTTTAAAGTTGCACAGGAAAACACCATCATTTCATAACTTCAGAATACTACACTTTGCAGCTTTAATGTTCTTTTAACATTTGTAGGTGCAATACAAAAGTACAAACTTATCCAGCGCGTGGTAATAAACTGCAAAGTAAATATAATTACAACAGCTCTCACCAAACTGACACCTTTTCATTTTACTTTTAATTGACTAAAAGGATTTGCAAATGTTGAAAACAAGGCTTTGGCATCAATATTTAATAAAATACAGCAATAATATTGCTGTTGCACTGGTGACGGCGAGGAATGACACACAATCCAGGAAGAAACAGAATTATTTATTAATTTACACACTCGTTTATATATCTTAGTATGCTTAAATAGCATAAGGCTATTGGTCCTTCGACAGTCCACCTTCCAGAATGATTGGCTGAAACCTACAACACCTGTTTGAAAATATTTCTTCAGTCAGTCTCACAATACTGCATAACATCTAACACCTGCAAGATAAAGGAATTGGTTTACAAAAATGTCTGGTTTTAGCCAGCGTCCCTGTGAAAGCAAGGACTCTCACACGGACGCTGGAAAATCTCTCCGCAACCAAGCTTTCAGCATCCACACAATAAGATACTAACCATCTGACAGGATGAAGTAGCTAGTTTTTATATCATATGATATATGATCAAGTGTAGAACTGATAATGCTCATTGCTCTCTAATTAATGCCTAAACCAACATTCAAACAACATAGAAGATCTGGGTTAGGAAAGCTGTTACCATAGTTCACTTTCTTTACACATTATTTTGAGGAAAGACCCATTATGTGAGTGAAAAGCAATTGTTCTCATGGCCCTGACCCCTGTGAAGATGGAGACAAGTGTAAGGCAGACTTCAAAAGGAAAAGTCTCTAGCAGGGCCAGTCAGGAGGAGCAGTGTAAGGCTGCTGGCTACCTGCAAGCAAGCACGGGGAGTTTTCCGCTGCTTGCCCTCCCACATGGTCATTTCATGGCACCAAAGCCTCCAAAGCAGGTAGAAATGTAGCTCAGGAGTAACTGAGGTACCAGACATGATGTCTCCTCCTTCTCTCACCTTCCCACTTGCTTAGGGAGAGCAACGGAAAATTCTTGCAGAAGAGGAATGGAAAGAGAGCATTGCTGCCAAACCTGGGCCACCCCCAGCACATGATCCAGTGTAGGAGGGGAAGCAGTGGGAGGACTGGGCAGGGTGCTCAGAGTGCTGCTTACAGGTACCAGATGGCATCAGGCCCCAGGGATCTTAAGATGCTGCCATGTCCTGTGCCTGTTCGACTCCGCACCCAGCGATTACTGAGCAGCGGTCAAATCTCACCCTTCACATCTGCATGTACAACAAGAGATGCTGTTGCAATGTCTTCCCTGCTCTGCTGTGCCCACGTCCCCTCTCTATGTTCTTGTATTTGCCAGCTTGCTGGAAGAGATTATATTTTTTGTTATACGGAAACAGTAGCTCTCGATTTCCAGCCACTAATGCCTCAGTGTTGCTGCAGCACATAGCAATCATTACTGTAACAGAAAACATCATGCTTGGAAGATGAAAAGGAGGCTGAGAAAAAATGTATCATGGTCTCAAATCTAAAATAGTTAATGAGAAAAATTGAGAGAAGCAGAATGTAGTTTGTTGCATATTGGGATGGCCAATAGTTGGAATGTTCACTTCAAGTACTCATCTCTTGCAGAACTTTTTATATATATATACATACGTATATATATATATGTATATATTGCAGCAGTTTTTCATCTAACTGTTGAAATACTGTAATGATCACATGTTTCACTTTAAATACAGACTCCTACTGAAAAAAGAACTGGTAGGTAATTTTCTTCCACATCTGTGATGGGAGATGTATTATGCATTTGAAGTTTGAGCCAGCATTTTCTCTTGCTATTTTTTCTTTTTTTTTTTTTTAGCTCAGAAGAGCCAGCAAGAAAGAATGCCTCATTTTACTGCTCTGCAGTTTTGAAAAATGGAATGGGTTGGACCATCATGAAAAGCTGAATAGTTTGATCTGTCTGTGCTTTGGCTAGGTTTTGCTACAGTATGAGGAATTCAGATCTCCCCACAAACAGTGCTCTAATGACAGGGTACCACAGCCTAGCCTCAGCGGCAGGGGAGCTCTAGTTTGGCCCTTACTCACTCTGACATATTTAGTCCAAGCTTTAATTCTTTCAGCAATAAGATTAGAACCTGTGCAGGTCTGCATCTCTGCCTCACGGCACCAGCTTTATGCTGATTTAACTGTGTTACACGTATATATGTCACATCACACCATAGGGGTGGGGGCTGGACAGGATCAACACCTTTTTTTTTGGCTGCCTCCATTTTATGCTATGTTTGTTTAGCCTGCAAGTTCAGGCCACGTTGAGAGGAACAGCTCATAACATCCATCAAATTCGGGTTTATTGATCAACTATTTCAATTTGCAATGAATACAATAAAGAATGTCATCCGTATGTTCAAGCAGCAAAGGAAAAATTCTGTGAAAATTACAGACCAGTGGTTATAGCATATACAGAAGGAATTTCCTTCCCTCTTTTCTACGACTTCCAAAGTCTTCATTAAAGAATTTGGGCCCCATTCTTGACTCATGGACATTGGTACAACCTCATGAGTGTCAGTGGAAGTCAGGCCAATTTAAACTAGCCCAGAATCTGGAAATGAGAAATGGCTTCTTTTTATGCCATGAACAATAGTTGAGGCCCAAAAACTATAGATAATAATTTATATAAAATCATAGACTAAAAAAAATCCCCTTATATGGAATACTTGTTTGTTGTTTGCTACATTACTTATTATGTTGCTAGATGATGTCCAGCTAAAATAGCCCCCAATATATGTTTTACAAATATTTTCTGTCCCGCTTTTATGACATCTTATTCTCAAACTATTAATGTGCTTATTTAAACCAATAGGTAGTGTGGCAGAGCTAACACAAGAGATTACAGCACATGGCAAAGGAATGCTGCTGCTCTTCAATAATGCTTCTAGGTGATCTTTGTCTTTAAAATGTTCAAGAAAAAAGCCAACAGTGATACAGGATTGCATTTATGTCACCGTATTTAGGTTTATATTCCATTCGCAAACAATGGAGACTTTCTATCTTCAAACAGTAACACGCTTTATAATGTGAGCCAAATACTTTATCTTGACTTACTACATAAAAATATTATAGATCATCCAACAATATGAGAAAATGTCACTGTATTAATTTAAAATAGCTATCTGTGAAATGTGTGTTACCGTATTTTGCTTGGGGCAATATATTTCCATGCTTTATGAAATTATTAATTCTCATTAAATTCTAATGATCCCATCTGAAAAGAGTAGAACTAATTAACTGCACCATTAAAGTTATTACTTACTCCTGATGAGGCCTGTAAATGTTTCTACTTTGTTAGGCCAAGTGAAAGTTTTCTGAACCACAACTCCCGGCCTTACAAGGAAAATTCCCCATTATTCCATAACAGTAAAATTACCAGGTCCATGTAGCCTCTAAGATTGAAGCCTTACACCCTGAAACAAGTATTTTCCTCCTCTCACAAATAAAAGAAAATGAAGCTCATGCTGGTAGGAAGGATCAGCAGAACCTGCATCAGACAGGTGATGTCTACTTGGGGCCAGCACCTATACAGAAAGCAGTGGTTTAAATATCTTTGAGGATTTGGACTGCAGTGGCTCTGTACCTCTGCTGTCACTTGTAAAACCAAAACGAATTTGCTACCTCACTAGAAGGCTGTGAAAAATGATGACACCTTTGAGATTCTCATATGCTGTGTCTGTTGGGGTTTCATCCCTGCCCCACGGACAGATAGCAGAGGCATGAGCAGCAGCAGAGCCTGCGGAGCGGCACTGTCCCCACAAGTCTGCACACTGAGCTGGAGTGTTCGGCATAAACTGGTAATTTTAAGACAACACAGGGTCATCTTTTTAATCAAAAATGGGATCTGCTTGAAGACCATCATGGCTGCAAGAGGTGAGTTCCCAACATGCCCTAAGGACAGGTAAAAGAGGTCTGGCAGTCTCAGCACCGCTGGGGTCAAGGTCGCAGGGACTCGGTGAGATGTCACCTGTACCGGTGGAAATGAAGGGGGAAAAGCATTGATCAGAGCTGATAAGAAATGCTTGCTGACTGAAACAGCTAACAAATTGTGACAGTTGCTTTCACAACCACATAGTGTACAAACATCCACATGTGAGGGAGATTTTGAATACACACATGTAAAAATCTCCCATGATAAGGCTGTATGCTGATCTGACTGCAGAACAGGAACAGAGCCTATTATTGCTACTACAACTCTGACCAAGGGCTACTCCAGACAAGTATCAAATACTTTAATCCATCAGGTAATAATTAAAATAGAGATATATTAGTGAAAGAATTTGGAAAAAATTATTACTTTTGTGATCTATTACATTATTTACATACAATGAATAAATTACCTTTTAAATTATTTGCTCAGCTTCATTATTAAAACATTTTTCAAAGTTTTATTTTTTTGGGGGGGGGGATTTTTTGGGGGTTTTTTCAGGGTTTACTCTTTTCTAGATAAAGGCTGAATTTTTTAGGGAAATTAAGGAGTTCTTAATAGTGCTCCTTAGACAGTAAACACAATTATTTCTTAACAGTCTACTCCCATCACTCCCCAAGAAACACTTCCGTTTGCAAGCACTTCTGCCACAAAACCAGTTTTTATAATGGCCATTGATACTTAGGAAAGGATCAGAAGTTAGGTTTGCAACCTAAATTGACAAATATACACCGTATTTTGACTCGTTCTATGCCAATCTCAGCTATTTGAGAACTGAGGTTTGGCTGAGAGTTTTGGATGCTTCTCTACAACAAATACAATCTGAAATACTGACTGCTCTGGAAATACTTTTTCCTGTGCTGTGTCATCTCTTTCAGTCACAATAATAAAAAGATCAATTCTTATAATTAGCCCCTTGCTCCAGCCCTTGGAAGATGTTTTGCCAAACATTTGCAGTTGCAGCATTTGACAGCACAAGCTTTCCTTAAACCCCTCACCCTTACCTGCTTTCTCATGGCCTCCATGTGCACTGGGCATTCCGAGGCGGGCAGCTGATTCACCATTTGGGGCAATCCCAGTAGGCTGGTGATCAACTGCCCTTTGCTCAGTGATGGTCCGCACCAAGGTCAGTAATGCTATTTTAGGCCCCGAGGCAACTGTGCAAGGAAGTGTTTCTAAGCCAGGAAATTCCAAATGATTTGAATTTTCTCAGCAGTAGAAACAGCAATAGAACCTAAAACATGCTCATGTCTGTCAGGCTGGACTCCTCTGTGCAAGCAAGCACCACGCATAGCCCCAGGCTCAGCTGCTTCCTGGGAGAGGCTTCACCATTCCTTGGGGGGACCTGGCTCCATCACCCACACCAGCGTGGCATTTCCACCACCCACATACTCCCTGGAGAGCTGTGCCACTTGCCGAGAGCTTCCAAAATAGCAGCTTCCCAACCAATAACGTTAGAAGCTTTTGAAAACATTTGCAACCAATTTTACAGTTAATTAAACCCAGATTTGCTCTATTCAGTCATTTGTTCTATAACTTCTAAATCTTTTTTGGTTTAAAGTTTAGGGTTTTTTTCTAAGTCATGTGCAAGCTTTTGCTGTAAATAGGTTAATTGCAGCTCTGATCTTCCTCCAGCATCTGCCAGTAAAGACAAACTGTTTTCAAACATCCAGGCCTAACATGGATCACAACATTTCAAGGTGGGACCAGTCCCACAGTTCTGCCAGCAGAGAATCCCATGCCAAATCATACAGCTAGTAAATAGTATGGCATCAATTCCTCAAAAATTTCCATAGCAAGAGTTTCAGGAAAAGATCCAAATCCTCCATCAGTAAATCTCACAGGGTAGGTGAAACCTTTGCAGTTGCCACATACTTCAAGAGGTCTTTCTCTCACATGTGGTTGCAGTCTACAGATCCAAAGCTTACACAAACTAGATATGCCACAAAATCTGAAACTCTCCTCTCTCCTCTGCTCAGAACAAATGTAGGAAAATTATATGACATGAAATCATCACTTACTTTTTCTCAACAAGACAAGAAACCATGTTTCATGCTTTTCTTTAAAAATCAATATTTCTACCAAGAAAGCTGAGTAAGTTGTTTTAAGAAAGACTGTCTGGCTTGAGTTTAAAGGCAGGCTTGTCCTAACTGGTGAACAGTTTCCCCAGCAATGTGCCTTTCTCTGGCTCCAAAGCAGAATCTCTTAAGACTCTTACCTTGGGATGTAGATGATGAAATATCAGTTAAAATTAAGCTCCTGCTCACCAGGGACCAATTATTGATTTTCTCCCTCTCTTTACTCAATGAATAGAACAGACAAGATTTTAAAAACCTTTGGAAAAAAATTACCTATTAGAAACATCTACAGTGCATTGTAGATATTAACAGAAAACCAACCACTTCTTGCATCCATTTCTGGTGAGTGCTATGATTTCTTTTTGAGAAATGAGTGATCCACATTCACTGAATAAGGTCACAGAAACACCCCTCTGCTTTGATGAGCAACTGGAATCACAGACATCCTTGGCAGCTGTGGGCACCTATACTTAGTCCTAGCCCTGGACAAAGGAATTCATCCTACAAAATCTGAGGTGACCAAGTGCATAATGTGCTGGTACATCCCAGAGACAGGCAACAGGTGCTATGGGAGCTATAGGCCATCCTTTGCAGAAAATAATGACTGATTTAGTTAAAATGAGAGCTTAACTCCTTCCTATATCAACCCGGAAGGTGTGAACTGATGTCCAGTAAAATCAAAAACCATCATGTGAACCCAGATTAACTATCTGCTTGGTTTTGAAAGCAAACAGTGATTTATTTATTCCTACAAGCAAAGCCCATTTGTGCCTTAGAATTGTCTCAATGCCTTAAACACACTTTCAGTAAAACTTTCCTATGCAGCAGCCTGTAAAGTGAACTGTTGGAAATTTCATTTCTGACATTAAAAAAAAAACCTCTGGTGTCTAGTTCAAATTGGTATTAGATATTACTATATTTTTTTTTAATCACTGTGCAATTCCTTAAAACAATGATATTGGTGTCACCATCATCTGCTGCTGCTGGTAGGAGACCACAGGGAGGGAGCACAGATGCCAGTGAGGGTCTGACTCGAGGCCAAAGCCCCATCCCTGCAAACCTGCCTGTAACAACAACGAGGGTGAGATTTTCCAAACTACATCCAAGCACTGGGGATCAGAGATCACTTGTCAGTCATCACACGCATTGGAGACAACGCCTACTCTCTGAAAGCACTGCTGCATTCTAGCAGTTTTCGTTCTTAAACAGCACACCTTCATATACTTATGTGAGTATTTGCAAAGAACACCCTGTGTGTTTTAGGCAAACCTGCACCACAGTCTAATAGACCAGAAGTATGAGTCAGATACATCAGTCTCTGTAAGTACAGGCCATTCCCTGAATAGTTGGACTTGATGATCCTTGTGGGTCCATCCCAATTCAAAATATTTTGAGTGTGTGTGTGAAGTCTGACCACATATACAGCAGCTTATGTAAAATGTGCAGGATATACAAAATCCACATCAATCAAAAATATCACCACAATCTTGATGTAAATCAAGACCCACAACTCAAAATCCAAGACTGTGGTTTAAATAAATTGGAGCTCTGTATAAGAATTAAGGTCACAAATTCTCCTTCTTCCTCTGATTCGAGGAAGTGTGCAGGGCTAGAAGTAAGAGAGTCGTAAAGAGGGATGTTTAACCTTAATTAACCAGAGGAAAAAAAAAAAAGAAGGAAACCAGCAAATTCTGTATCCAGAATAAATATACTATGCCACTCTCATAAATATTCACTTTTTGAACCCATTCCAAAATTCACCAGAACTCATGATAGTTTTTTCTCCTGTTGCTTTCTGCATCAGTGAGAGCCCTGACCTCACACAGGGCCACTTTCCTCTTTGACATTTTGACATCATCATTTAAAGGCTGCTGTTATCATGGCAGGTTCTTAACAGCTGGAACAAAGAAACAGTGTGGTTTTACTTCTTGGGAAGAACATTTACTGAACATTCTGCAACCAGTCTGCTCCTAATCTGCGAAAACCAATGGTTTATGTTCTGGGGTAGTCAAAGGATTTGTGGCCAGTTACTGTACGAATCAAGAAGGAAAAAACATACAGAGCTTGTTGCTGAAATTGTCAGTGAGTGCAATTAAAGGTGAATTAAAGGAGGGACACAGATCAAGAATCACCAAAGAAGGGAGTATCAGGTAAAAGAAGAGGTAAAACGTGCCTCTTTTTAAAGGGAGAAGTATTCATATTGCCTTCAAGCTGCTGACCAAGATTCCTCTGTACAATGGATTATATATTACTGTAACCTGTTTTAATTCCTGCCTAATGAATAAGAATTCTACTATTCTTCAAATATGTCCTTCTCCTCTATTTTGGATTCTATTTTAATCAATGAAAAACCTATTAAATTTTGAAAAATAACTAACAGGTTTATGGGGCATGCTGCATGAAGTACTGTTTCTTGTTAATTCAGAAGGGTTTTTCCTTTTTGTTGTTTTTGAAATATTAACAATTTCTATCAATCAGAGATGTACAGAATTCAAGTTGCTGAACTAATTTTAAATATTTTATTTTAAAACAAATCAATTCGCATTTCTATAAATGTGATTTTCTGGGAAAACCTGATAAAAGGAGACTTTCTTCAGAGGATTTCCTGGAATCATTCTGGCTCATTCAGGTGCATTTTTCTTGTTAATAAGTTTAAGGTATTATGGCCTAATTTCAATTTAACCAAACACATGCTTGCTAAAATGAACATCGAGAGTTGTCATTAAAAGCTCAAAATTAATTTTTTAGAAAGCATTGTATTTTTAAATTTCAGAGTTACATTTAAAAGCACAAGAAATCCAGACTATAGACGAAAGAAAAACTGTACCAAAAAAGCAAAAAAACTCATGAATATGTTATTTCTAACAACAATGGGTAACATAATTATATAATTGTATTTTCAGGTTATCTTTAAACAGCATCCCTGCCCTTAAGACTGAAACTGTGTCTGGAAAAATTTATCAGTAATTTATGTTGACATTAGTAATTAAAACATTTCATGGGAATGTTAATTTTTAACTTTTGTCATACTGTTTTCAGACTCACTGATACCCCCCCCCAAAAAAAAAACCCCAGAGAAAATGACCGCTTGCTCTATTGCTCTTCAGTTTGTTTAACAACCACATTTCTGAGCGCTGTCATACAGTCAGACATACAGGAGCTATGAAATGCACTTACAATTTATTGCCTATAATTAATTACACTCACAATCCTTTACAAGGAAAAAATTGTACCAATAAAATGGAGACCTTATAAAAAGAACTGCGTATTACTTCGAAATGACAGGCTTCTCTAGCAGTTTCACTACTGCTTTTTGGCTAAAATTTTTCTTGTTCAAATAGAGAATTCTCTGCCTGGGCCCGTCCCATCTCTCACAAGAGCTCTGACTCCAGACTGGCAGCAAAAGTTGCATTCTTCTGCAGCAAGATTAGCAACCCCCAGGATTCTCTTGCAAGTCTTAAGTCTTGGTATAGTGTGGCCTCGTGTTTTGCTTTTTTTTTTAAGATTCACATCTTGGAATTAACAGATTGCATGAAAAATTTACCTTCCTTTTAACAAAGCTAATTTTCAACTTCGCCAGAGAATAAGTTGAAAAATATTTTTGTAAAAACTTGGGGATGCAGAAGGCAAATAAAGCCAAGGGGTTTTCTACAGTAGAGATTTTCTAGGCTGGCATGCTGGATTTCTGTCCTATTTCATATTTTTAATGCTCAAGATTGACGACATTAATAGTGGGGTTTTATATCAAATGTTAGACACTGCAGAAGAGCAGCCACCCGTCAGAACCAGAAGGACATTTACAGGTTAGAAGAGCCGAGTTCCTCCTGCTTCCCTATTAATAACCAGCTACAAAATCCATTGCTTATATAAATAGTTGTGAAACAGGAAGGGGATTAAGCATAGTAAGGGCTTTGTTTTGGTGCACTTGTTTGGTGGAAAGCAAAACTGTAGTTAGTATCAACCCACTTACTCAAGAAAGTGAACTGGAACAACAGAAATCCCCCAAACCAGGAATCGTGTTTCCCAAATGATTTTAGACTTTTTTTTTTTTTAATCTTGTTATAATTTATTTTCAAATGTGATTCCTAGCTTCCCTGCTGCAAATCCTAGGCAATCTCAAGCCCCTTGCTGTTGTCCTCTTGAGTCTGTAAACAGGCAGAATTAAACAACAGCATCTCTAAGTGCGAACTTACTCCATTCATCTTAATGGACTGTTAATTATGACCACTTAAATGCCCACAGTGTTAACCCTGTCACCGCTGGCTGCATTTCACCCAAAAAGGCAGTTTATAGATGTTGATTTATCCACAAGCAAGTAGATGTAAAACTCTCCATCAATGCACTGTTAAATGAACTAAATGATTAATAAAGTTATGAATATAGATTATGAAGACAGTTGAAAAATCTAATAATCATCTTCTGGACTTTATTCCTTTCAAAGATTTGAGCAAGGTGCTGCTTTCAGTGCCAACACTGCTGTGCAATTGTTTGAGGGTTGAAGAATTTCAAATATGATGGTGGTGTGTTTGTAGTGAATTTTCATGTAGTGAATTTTCAAGGGCTGGTGAGGTGTAGTTAATTGATTGACTTTGCACATCCTAAGTGATGCAGCAATAAAGCTAGTTGACTTTTCTTTAATTCCAGAAATATTTATAGAGCTATATTAGATATTAAACTATTTATTTCAAAAAGCCAGGTAAATCTTGAAAAAAGAAGTCATGGATTTTATATATTGCTGCCCATAAAGCTGGTGCAATTAATGGAATTAACAAGTATGACAAATAGAATCAATTTTTTGTGCATAAATATATACCCATTTGGAGAGGCACAAAGATCACAGTGGTTTTGAAGAATTTCACAGAACAATATTTGGAGTACAGTCATAACAGGAATTGTATTTTTAATATTGTGTACTGCAAAAACAATAATTAACAAAGCCTTAGGTTTCATTGTGTCCCTGGTTCTCCACTGGCATCCCCGGCAACTAGAGGAAAATCTTAGCACCAAAAGGGACCACGTCCATTTCTTCTGTCACCCCATAAGTTTTTCAGGCACTCCTTCCGTCAAATCCTATGGTTGCTCCACGCTTGTACAAATCCCAGAAAGTGGGGGTATGTGGTAAGCTGGTTAGCATGGGGAAAAGCAAGAGCTCACAACATTCACAACAGGCAAACCCCTTGTAAATATTTTCTCAGTCTGCGCTGGCTGTTACAACCACCACCACTGCAGCACCACTGGCCACACATGCAATGCAGATCCTCACTGTTGCAGCACAACCGTAGTTTCCAGAGCCCATGAAACAGCCCATGTGCCACTCCACAACGATTAGAAAACAACAGATCCACCAAGTAAAGCAACTCTGAAACCAGAAACCATTTTCCAAAACCTTGAGAACCCAACAACAATTTGTGCTCAAGCATGCGGTCTGTTTTCCCCATTTAAGCACTTTGCAGTACCAATATTTTTTTTTAAATAAGAAGTAGTTGTAAATGAGCAGTCAGGCCCATGTGGTCAGCACATAACGCTGGCAAGAACAACAGTACGTGGGCCGATGCCTTGGGTCTACCACCACTCTCGAGACCCCCCTGATAGTTACCATAGAGATAGTAGGAGCCACAAAGAGCTTCGATCACATTACTGGCTGGGAGGGGGTCAATTTGTATGCGTGAGCCCTGCTGGGATTGAAAGAATGCAGAGGAGGACAGGAAAGATAATAGAGAGAAAAATAAGTGAAGGGAGAATACAAGAAATGAGAAAAATGAAAGAAAGAAAGGAAGGGGGGCGGGGGGAGATGGGTAAGCAACCAAAGGGAGTGAAGGTTCTGAGAAGAAAAAATCCAGCAGAAAGACCAAGGGAAAATGAAGAGAGGAGAGAAAACACAAGAAAATTCATCTTGTGCAGACAGCACTCATGTTGCTGCCTGACAGGACTGCTGCTCCAGAGGAGCTAAGCCAGTGCCGTGGCTAGCTGCAGGAGCAGCAGGGATAGAGGGATGGATGGATGGATGGATGGATGGATGGATGGATGGATGGATGGATGGATGGATGGATGGATGCTAGCAGCACCTGACCCACACCAGAAAAACTGCTCCAAACACAGAGCAGAGGAAGGAGACTGAATCACAGAGAGGAGATGAGGGTTTGTTTCCATATGCCCACATGTGAACATCCTGAATCTATTGCCAACTGCACCAGCACCACAGAAGCAAACAAGTTTGTTTCTTTCTTCTTTGTGCTCCTGAATGAAGGGCACTGAGGGCTCAGGGCAGGATAGCTTTTGCCTCTGAAAGCTGTAGCTCCCCGGGCTGGTGGGGCTGGAGCTTCAGCAAATGCTCTGGGGTCTCCATGAGAACCACAGCAACCTCCACATTCCCAGCTGCCTCCTGCAGACAACACCTAAATCCCTACTCTGGAAAGACTGAGAAGAACAGTTTGAATCACTAACTAAACCAGCAGAGTGCCCCAAACACCAGACTGGGGAAATAATCTCTTAGGGATGACTGTGACCACTGTAATAAGTGGACTGTGTCGTTGCAAAAATCTGTTGTTCTTCTGCAGGTTAGTAATGCCACAGGCAAATCTGCTTGTCTGCCGAGAGGAGTCTTAGCAAAATCAGAGACAGAGAGAGAGAGATTTAATACATAACCAGTAACAGTTCAAGAAAAAAAGTCTTATTTGGTGGAGTGTTCCTCAGCCCTGTCCCTCCCAGAAGGTAGGGGTAATGAAGAATGTCTTGCTTTGGTGGCCTCATCGATGCCATTGTGCCCAGCAGCTCACCTTGCAGTTCCCAGGACACACACAGCTTCACAGCCTCGTGCTGGTACCCAGCTGGGATTTCAGTTTGCTGCCAGAGGAATGCCCCAGAGGTTGGCAGAGCACCAGACTGCTGCACCGTACTGCAGCCTCATGGCTGAGAGGCAGGAGAATCTTTCCTGGGGAGAATGACCATCTGCTGAGTTTTTCTAAAGTACACCTTTTTTTTCCTTAGCAGGAGCACCGTAGTATTCCTCACCTTGAGGGCCATCCCATTCAGCCCTGTGAGAACAAGACAACATTCCCTACGTTTTCTGTCAGAGAAACAGATTTAAATACGTTCAGTGAAAATTGAACATGGATTTCAGAGACAATCCCCAAGTGTCAACAGCACCAATTGGCCCAGCTGTGTCACGTGCTCAGTACACACAGACCAGCCTAGAACTGAATGTGAAGGTGGGTTGTTTTTCTTTTTCATGAACCAATACTGGGTTTGTATCATTCCACTTTTCAAGCCAGCTGCCAAACTGACCATAAAGTAGATTTCTCCCTTGCATATTAACACCAACGTCAAGTTACCCCTAAGATCAACAGCATTGCCTTTGAGTTAAAAGCACACAGATGTCTGAGTAACAGTAAAATTACTGAAGTATGTAAAAGCCTCTGGAAATGCTGGAAAGCAGCTTTTCCGTATAAAACAATGTCACCATTTAAGTCAAATACATTGTGATTTTAGCTTTAAAAGCCCTCCAAAGCAACACAAACTAAATTGAAAACAGTTTCTATTCAGAGGAATATACTCTACATAAAGCTGCAAACTAAAGCAAAAAAATGGCATGTATAAAACTGCAAAGTGCCTTTGTAGGAAAACCTGAATAGCTTTATGCACAAGTTTCCAAACTGTCCTATGCGTTAGAGCTACTATATTTTTTAATGTTATTTATAATACAGAATCATTTTTAAAAGAGATGGTGTCAGTCCAGCCTCAGATATACTCAAAGATATCAAAGCCTTTCTTCAGCCCTTCCCTTATCACCACCACACATGTAGGGAGGGGATCCTCCAGTAAGCCAGTCCTGTAGTTACCATCCAAGCCCAGCCCAGCCTCAACAGCCTCAGGCTGCTGAAGTCATTAAGATTTTTATGAACATCTACTAGCCAGATGAGTCCTCATTTCCAGATCCCTTACAATTTTTCCACCACAAGAATACTTTCCAAAAGCGGGGTAAGTACTCTTAGTACTCTTTCAGTACTAATGTGAACTGGAAACTAAAAAACCGTCCAGCAGGTAATTTGTACAAGTCTCTTAAATCTTGAAAATGAGGCTATTCATTTTCTAATAATAAATCTTTACTGCAGATAATCTTATCTTCCTTCCACAATAAATTTGTAATTATTACCTTTCCAGCTAGCATATCTGAGATTTTAAAAGTATGTGACAGCAGAAAAAGCAAGTGCTGGATCTTAGGACTGAAAAAAAGGGAATAGTTGGGTTAGGCATACGGAATATCCTTGTTTTTCAAGATCTGGACAACATGATATAACAGAACAAGTTACAAGCAGGGAGTGAAGTATTCATATGAAGGAAGCCAAGGACAGCCATGGCCCCACCAGCTCTGGGGAAACTCCAGTTTGACCAGACGTGCTGCCCAAAGGAAAACAAAAGAGGAAAAGTCCTCTTTTTTTTTCCCCTTCATTTTAAGTTAGACCCTGTCAAACCCAGAACCCATTGCTAAATATTAAAGGGAAATGAATAAAACATTTTTGCAAATATTTGTCTAAACTCAAAACTTTGCATATCATTAATTACAAGTTTTATCTCTCATTTACACTGGAAGTACTTCAGGGGCTGGCAACCCCGTAAGGCCCAAGAGTAACAAACACATTGTGTGCCATGGCACAGATCTTTTCTGTATCACTTTCACTCTGATGAGGCTAAGCAAATTATGGAGAGCATCTATAAAACGCAAACTTTTGAGTTTCAGAATATTTATGTCACCCAAGGAAAAAAAAAAATCAGATAAAGTATATCCTCACATTAAACTGAGGATCTTAAATTTTGAGTAGTAACCACTTGTCACTGCCTATTTTCAATCGAATCATAGAAGAGGAAATATTTAGAGACATGATCTGAAGATCACATCTGTCTTACAAAACCAGAAATATTTGCAGGGAATCTGTAAAGTGAAAAGGGCACCAAAAAGTATCATGCTAATCCTGCCATTTTACTTCACTGCTTTACAATTATCTTTTAAACAGTACAAAGGATTTAGCAGCACCAACTTTTAAGCAGATATATTTACAAACAACTCTCAGTTTGTGAAACCAATTATTCCTTATCAATATATGCACTACTCTAGCAAGCACTTAACAGTTGCTTGCAGAGCCTGATATGGCAGTGACACAATGAGAAAATAAAGTAACCAGAATATCCTGTCCATTTGGAATAAAATGTAATATCACCAGTCCCTTGGCCTCAGTTATTTGGAAATTCCCAGATACTCCTTGCTCTTCTGGAAGGTGTAGATAGAAGTATTTCCACAGCTTTCCCTGTCCCTTTAACTATGAAGTTGCAATTTAGCTCTCAGGTTTTGCCAACAAAGCTACAATGACAAAGGAATATAATACTTAACAGAAAAAAAAATCTGAGCCTATCTCATGTAACAATGTTTTAAGTACATTAGGGCAAATGAAATTCATGAATCAAAGTAATATTCTTTACAGGAAAAATATTATACTGGTATTTCTCTTCTTGTGAATACAATTCTCTGGAGGAAAAATATATTTTGAGTAATCATAAAATAATTTTAAATTAGTTTATATTTTATTGATTTATTAGTTATAAATAAATCTATTTCTTCTATTTATTTCTAGAAAATTTCTTTGTCCTTCACATCTGTGGGACAAAATACAGTGTTATATCTCCTTAATCCTTCTTCACATCCTGTTTCCTCCCTGGAACCCTACATATCTTTCCCACATAAATCAGATTTCCATGATGTTTAAATGCAGTTCCTTAAGCTTTCAGCAAATGTGACACAGCTTTCCTCTCTGGGCCCTATAGCAGTCCCCAATATTACTCAATCTAGTTGAAATCTTCCTGTTTCTTAGATAATATTAAAAACTTGAACTGAGTGTCACTTTCATTTTCAGAACAAGACCTGCCCACTAAGAAGTCAGTGCCTGCTTTTCTAGGTTATTGTTTCTAGTCTATGCATTTTTTTCTCATAAGCACAAGTTTCTATTTTTAGCCTTTGATGGAGCTTGTCATTTGCATTTTAGTAATTTTGCTCACTCTGCTTTTCACAAATGCTGTTCTTTGGAGATTCCTGTGTGCTACAATTGTAAAAAAAATAACTAGGAAGCTGCTTGGTTTCATAGTGCCTTTTGATTCAAATAGTCTCAAGAAGTGCTGTACAAAAATCGGGATGTCTATGAAAGAGACACTAAATATATTTGTGTGTCAATCCAAGGGGGGAAGTATGGAACTGAGAAATTAAAGCAAAAATGTTCAGATACAGAAAGTAAAGCTGTACCAAGATGCTGAAATAATCAGGAACTGCATATCAATGTCTCAGAATTTCCTTGAAAAAGTAGCAACTTTAATAACAACAAGACAGTTCTCAACAGGAGCATTATCCTTAACAATTATTAGAACTGCTGCCCAAATTGACATTAAAGAAATCAGTAAGTGAATAAAAGCTAGCAGTTCTGTCTCGAAATCCTATTCTTTAATCTTCAGACAATGCTCTTCAGCCATTCCTGCATTACATTTTTTCAGCTGTCTTTGGGGTTTATTGGTTTTTTTTTTTGGTTTTT
>VZTI01001639.1:264818-297633 GCA_013397865.1 Struthidea cinerea | reverse complement strand
CATCCCCCAGGGCTCCGCTGGACGCGGCGGGGAGGGGACCGGGACCCGCAGCGGCGGGGAGCACCGGGCTCCGGCGAGTCCCCCATCCCGCAGGGCCGGGCCACGGGTGGCCGGCGGCCGCTCCCCCTTCGCCGAGTGCGGAGCTGCCGGGCGCTGCCCGAGGCGGGGACCGCGGCAGAGCTGTCCCCTCTGTCCCCAGCCCGAGCCACCGGCCGCCCCCAGCCCCGCATCCCCGTCCCATCGCCGCGCGAACAAAGAGCCGAGGCGCGTTGCGGGTTGCTGGGGTTTATCCAGGCGCCGGTGATGCCAGGTTGAGACAACTGGCGGTCCGCTGGTTCTGTGTTCTCCTAAACATCTCGACGGCGAGTCTTCCCCAGCTGCCTTAGAAATTGTTTGGAATATCGGTCGGAAATATTTACGCTGGAATTTATCTCGGTGTTGGTTAAGAGGTCACTTTGAATATGTCAAGTCTTTTTCCTAAAAGCATCAGAAGATGCAGTCCCCCATTACATTTAGAACAGCGTTTATCCGAGACTGCATACAGATAAATGGATTAAGGCAAGAACCGGCTGGTTTGTCTGGGTACATTACACAGCTATGAGAAGCTTTTTTCATGGCTGAGAACTGAAAGCTTCACTGACCTCTGAAAAAATTTTACTTCATACAAAGAAAGCTTCGATTCCCTGTCTAGTCCCAAAAATGTATCAGGTTTCCCGTTCTCCACAACCTTAATTGTAATTAGTTAGTGAGCAGATGGGATGAGGCACTTCCCATGCACGAGCTTTCCACGTCTACAAAATGAGTTTATCAAGCACTGCCTAAACGTCGCATTGTATTACCGAGCCCATGATGTGCCTTTGGAAGAGCCTTCTCCTGTACACGTGTCGCAGGATCGCTGTGTGGATGCTGACACCCCGCACCTATTTTGAAAGGTTTGACAGTACACGTTTGCACAGCGACATGTAGTAACTGGAATGAGCGTTAACAAAACCCGTGGTCAGCAATAACCACCCCTGTAAAACACATCTGTGACTTGCTAAGGAAAGCAAGACTTGCTTTATGGGAGCAGAAACGCCTGTCCTTCCTCATGAACTATCCCATAATTTTAGCTTCTAAATTGTTACTGCTTTTCCAGCCACTGCTGCTTCACCCTGACATGATCAATTTTTTGTTGGTGGTGGTTCCTGTAAGCTCTTGGTGCCTGCCTGCTAGCGCGACGGTCCAAGCAATGGCAAATGCAGATTTTTAGATTTTATCCCCTGCGAGGCTTTGCTGGCTGCAGTGGATGCAGTGCTACCGGGCAGAATACATCCTGCACTGCAAACAGAGTGGAAATATCGAGGAGGGAATTTACCTGAACCACTTCAGTTAAAATAAAATTCTCCCTATCAGCAGGAAATATTTACGGGTTAAGTGTGGCTAACGGTGATAGGTGGGTCCTGCAGAGAGCTACACCTCCCCTGACGCTCAGCACACGGCTGCCAGTTTTTCAAAATGTTTTACCGAAATGAAAAATATGTGGATGATAGGAAAAAAAAATATACCATCACATCAACGATTTAAGGTTTACTACTTTCAAAAGATTTTTCGGTGTTTCTAAATACATGTCTTTTCTCTGCTATCTTGGCTAGCGAGGGCCGTATCTTGTCATCGATGGTAAATCAACGGCACAGCCTGACCTTTGAGAGGGTTGTATCCCTTATTCAAACCAGGCTGGTTCAACAGAAAGATCTGTGAAATACAGCTTCGCTGGGGAAGGGGCATTTTTAATACGGATCCTGTTTTCTCTACACTGTAAATAGATCCTCTCAGAGCTGGCAGAGGTCGGGCTGGAAGGCAGCCGGATTTCACGCGACCAGAGCGCTCGTTGGAATCGGCTCTCGGGCTCGGATACGGCGAAGGTGCCAACTTCTAATTGACACGTTTAGGCGAAGCTCCCAGCGTAATTGCTTTTAACATTCATTTATGCAAAGCGGCCTCGTGCGGGCAGGGCGAGCCCGGAGCGGCCGCGCCGCCTGCCAGCAGGGAACGGGCCTGGAACACGTCCCGCCTCGGGCGGAGAGGGACCCGCAGGGCACCGCGGTGTCCCGGTCCTGCCCGCCGGGCCCCGGGACGCGGCGGGAGCCCCGCAGCCGCCTCTGCCGCCAGGCTCCCATGCCCCCCGCCTCTCTTCACCCGGCTGCGCGGGCTTCGTCCGCCGCGGAGAGACGGGGCCACCGGTCTGCGCGTTAACACCGCGCCGCGGAGCGCCGGCCACAGTCACACTCGGCAGCGATCACAATAATCCTCCTCGCAAACGGCGTTTGTCCCCGAGTCTCGGCTCCCACCCGGGCTGTCCGCTGGCGATCGCTCGAGTGCCGGAGCGCCGTGAGCGCCTCCCGGAGCAAACCCCAGTCGCCCGGCAGCATCGCTCTTTATCCCGGAGCAGCTCGAAGATCGTATTTTCCTTCGCACCTCCCGCCGCGGGAGCGGGGGGGCAGAAACTCCGGGCAGTCGGGTCCCCGCCAGCCTCAGGACAGAGCCGGCCGCTGCAGCCGGCGGCGCTCGGAGCCCCTCACAGCCACCGCATCGCCACGGACCGGGAGGAGCAGGTCTCGGCTGTCCCGCACCCCTCGCCCGGGAGCGGCGGGGCACGGCCGTGTGGCCCCACAGGAGCTGGGGCGCCGTGGGCAGGGAAACCGCTCTGCGGCGGGGCTCAGGTCTCAGTGCTCGGGGCGGGCCCCGCCGCAGCTGGGGCCGCCGTGCCGCGCTCCCCGCCGGGGGCCCCCCTGCCCGGCAACACGCGGCGCCTGCAGGGCCGCCGGCGCTAATCTCACATCCTCCCCCGGCGCACACGCATAAAACGACGGCCGGCGGCGGGGGCGGTGCCGAGCCCAAAAGAGAAGCCCGTCCCTGGGTGGGCTCGAACCACCAACCTTTCGGTTAACAGCCGAACGCGCTAACCGATTGCGCCACAGAGACTCCGCTGCACCGCCCTCCCCCGTACTACCCAAGTACTTTAGAGCCGCGCCGGCCGCGCCCCCGCCGCCTCCTTGCCCCTGCCGTGGCCACCGGCGGCCACCACGGACACGCCGAGCCCGGTACCCTAAACCGCGAGCCTCGCCGACACGCAAAAAAACCACAGAGGAAACAGCGAAAACGGTGGCTTTTCTTCTCCTACCCAATAGGAAAGACTAATTCCCAAAATCATTGTTCGCAGCAATGCTCTCTATTTTAGGGAATAAATTCACGAATCTGACTTAAAACTGCTTCTTCTTGGATGCTGGTAATTGATGAGTTACACATGCAAACCAAAATATAATTTCCAAATATCATGGCAAAATTGCCCTATTAATATATTTAGACGGTAATTTTAAGTGACTGCAGGGAACAGTTAGACTGTCTAAAACAGGCAGCAGTCCTCTGCAGTCCTCTGTGTGTGTAGTTTAAGTGTATTTACTGTTCTAAGTGCTGGAAACAGCCGTGAAGAAAAGCTAACATTCCTATTCATTATTTTATTGAAATCTTCTTCCCAGAGCACCTTACAGTAAATCTATACCTACAGCTCTGCAAGTACAAAGTTTCACATCCTAACCTGAGCAAATGTTTCCCCTTTGCTTTCACAGACTGATAATGTTTGAATCTCTTTGAAGTCTTACAATATTGTTTGCTTCATATTGTCCCTATGTCTCCCTGAAGCTCTGCCTGATGGCTCTTCGGCCCATTAAAAGCCCTTGGAGTCGAGCAGGCACATGGCACCCACAACACCAGGATAGGCATTGACTGCTTTCCAAGCAGTACTGCTTGTCTCCTGGTATCCAACCATCCATGACTAAGAAGTCCCAGCTCACTCCTGAAACTACGGAGTCTCATATTTTGAACAATACCTTGCTCATCAACTCTGTTTGACTTCATTCCTCATCCCAGTGAATAACTTTAGACTGATCATTTACTGATCGTAGCTCAGCCCTTCCAGTTTTTCCAATACTTTGAAAAGACCTACATAAATGTCAGCAGTATCTCAGGATGGCTCAATTTTCTTTTAATGTGTATTTTTGGTACCCTACTGACCGACACAATTCAAAACCTGGAAGAGAAAGGCAAGATATGCAAGCCCTGAAGAGTAATTAAAATAATTATTTCAAAGATTGCTTTTTGGGGCACCATGCCTCCTGCTGCCTATTTTCCTACCCAGATATCTGCTATTCTCAGGGTCAGAAGAATCAGGTCACAGGCTGGACCACTTCTGTCTGCTCTGTGTAAGAGGACAAGCAAACAGTCCTGTGATTTTATGCACAAGCCAATGAGTATTAAGTGGAACAAACAAGATTTTGGTCTGACTAAAGGCCTAACCCATAGATCCACAGACCTGTAGGTTGGGTGTGGATTTTGGGCCCTGAAATGTTTTACTTTATACACATGAAATTCACATGAGCTGTAATGAATGTAGGCTATTTTCAAACGCTGTGTCTAGAGGCCAGATCTAAAATGGATATTTGCTATGCTGACACTGAACACAAGCTCTAACTCTGAGCTGTCTCATCTGCTGTTAGACATCCAAGGCTGCCTACTCAATGCACTGGGACAGTGAGAAGAGTGCTGTTGGTGAGGCTACACAGTCACTTGGCACCTTTCTTCTCAGCAGTCTTCCTCACTGAATCTCAGAGTCTGTCATTTAAAGTCTTACAAGGTAAAAAAGGAAATAAAAAGAACATACACAACTGTGTATCTTGCCCCTTCAAGCTTGAAACCCACAGATCAGCAAAAGATCCAAACATAGATGACTTGGCTGACTGTCAAAGCACTAACCAGTGAGACACTGTACCAGAGGGCAACATTATTTATCACTGCTCTGCAAATGGAAAAGATTCGCTATCTACCCTTGGGAGAAGGTGTCTCACTGTAACTTTAGTAGAAAGGAAGAGCCCAAGTACTGTTTAAGGCATTCAGAAACCAGAAAGGCCTGCTACTTCAGAATAATCACCCTCCCTATCTGGGTTTTGTTCTTTATTTCTGGACAGCTCTGTTCCTTGATATGCTGTTTCTTGTGGATTGTATCTGGAGATACTTAGTTCTTTGCAGTATCTAGTGTATGTAATATGAATACCATTATTGCATTCACTAATTATGAATCATATTGTGGTTTAGATTTCTATAAAAACATGAATGTATAACAATATGTTACGTATTAATATATTAAAATATAATGCTATATAATGTGAACTAATTTGTAATTTATATAATAAATTTCTTTTTTATTCTTAAATCCATGAGCTTAAATGTTCATTGCTATGACATCTGTGACCTTCTTCAGATATAGTCTTTGGTTCTTAAATGTCAGAGAAAGTTACTGCAAGACAGAGGGTGAAACTGGTATTGTTTATGAGATTTGGAAACATACGATATATTCATCTGCTGATCAGAAAAAATAAATCTAATTTTTCACCCGGACCAATTCCTAAAATCAATTCAACAGGATATAGCAGAAACAAAAGAACCTTCCCACTTACATCACAGAATTACTCATTAACAACCCAATTTCTACAATTTCACATGGGAAAGGACCATTTTCTCTCAACAAGCACATGCACCTGCAAATGGAAATTATTTATTATCCTGTGTCATTTTTGGTCAGCTATTTGTCAGCTCTCAAGTTACAACTCAGCCCAAACTGCAAAAATTCATGGTCACAAAAAAATTTTGCAACAGCTACTCAGTCTCTGCCCAAATGTATTTCTGATTCCTTGCTTTGTAAAAGAAGTCTCTAGCTTACCATCCAAAGATTTCTTGTGTTTTCCTTGGAAACACACGATTCTAATCCTTACAAGAACTGGGACATTAAGATAAATGGACAGACAATGCAATTCTACACTGCTATTAGAATTATTACAGGCAGAGAATAAGATTTCCATGACAAAAGATTTTTCTTTATGGAGCTGCAAGCCTCAAACCATGGAAAACATTGTTCCTGAAGAAGGATTCAAAAGGTTGGAAAAAACAGGTATTGACAGTTTTTTCTTGACCAATTTCAAGACTTCTGTTCTTTTATTCTTCTATGAAATGCATTTGTATGGTTTTTTTTCAATTGTTTGTATACAAATTTTCTGCTTTCCAGATACAAAGATGGCTTATATTTCTTTAAAGACTTTATCAATGAAACACTTCTATTCTTGGGTCTGTTAATAAAATCAGAAAAGTGTTAAAACTGAGAGGACATCCCTCCACATCTGATCAATTTACCCTAAAAGCAAAGAACAAGACCGAACAATAGTATTTTACTGAGCTATCTAGTACACTTAGCTCTGGCTTCTCTTCTGATACAAGTCACACAAAAGATGACTAGGTGAGAAAATCCAGAAATCATGTCAGTGCAGACTGTTGGGGAAACTAAAAGTCAGCCATACACCCAACCTCCATGTTTACCCAAAGGAAATGGCATAGGCTGCCTGGTTCTGGATCACAACACGTATCGTTGCACTAATGTTCAGGAGAGGCAAAAAGTTGTTTCAGTGTGACTTGTGACAAAATTAGAACAGCCATTGCTACTATCAGTATTTTGAAATACAGTCTGCAGTAGTAGAAAAAAGCCACCAAAACCCAAAACCCCACAAAAACAACAAAAACAAACAAAACAAAATCAAACCCCAAACTAGATAAAGAGGGCTGCATTCAGAATTATCTTCAGATCTCAACTGACATACTGTAAGGGAATTTTATTTTGCCATTCCCTGAAATCTATCTGTTGTGAGTGACTACTGAAAAGAATGCAATTACCGTGGCAGTCAGTTCAATAGTTTACATACACACACCCACACCCACACCCACACCCACACCCACATATGTACACACACATGCACACACACAAAAACCTAACCAAAACTAAAAAAAAAGCAAACAATAAACCCCATACACAATCTAAAGTGAAAAGAAGAAAATTTTACTGGCATAAGAAATGGGAAGAGCAATAATGATGCTTCTCACATAGCACTTATTTATCTCAAGCACTTCTTATTATCATGGTAAGAAAGGAAGAACTTTCCTGTCCTTGCAGGGTTTTTGAACTGCACCTACTAAGAATGCTTAAGAGTTCTTAAAATAAGAGTGAATATTATGAAAATAAGAATGAGTCTTATGCAACTGAACTTTAATGTAGTCTCCACATAACACACATGAAAGCACAGGAATTCCCAGCCAGTGTTTTCAGAAGCAGCAACCTATTTTACCATTTTCTGAGGGCCAGAATTCACATTTAAGTTCTCAGTATAGGTCTCAGTTCAGGAAAGCAGCTGTATTCAGAGTAATATGAAAGCATGTGTTACCTTCAAGTACAATCAGATTACTAGCATGGTATAAAAGTGCTTTCTTAAACAGCTTAAATTTCAGGGGAAAAAAATAAAGGGCAAATTTTAGAGTAGACCCAAACCCATAGCTGGTTAAGAGATGAGAAGAGAAAAAATTTCGTATCCTTGCAATGCTGAGGAAAACACATCTCCTTGAAAGACTCACCAGAAAATACCAGTTCTAAGTTATTTTGCAGGTCATCACACTAGTCAAGTTTACATCTGCCTAAGTGCTATAATTCAGCCAGCATATCTGATGGAAAGGCAGTGAGAAAGGAAAACCCGGGTAAGCCTTGTGGATCCAGTCCAGATATTTCCAAACAGGAATTCGACGTGTTTGGCCAGACTGTAGGCTTAAGAAACCTGCGCTGACAGGTTGTATTGGCAACACCACTTTTCAAAGAGTAAATAATAAATCAAATTCCGGTATCAGTGCTCTTCTCAGGATGCATTTACAGGCTCGAAGTGTTCTTGCATTGACTTCTAGAAGAGCTCTGTGTGACAGATGGCACAGAGGGTTCAAAGAACCATGGAGAAGCCAATACATTTTAGTTTCTCCAGTTACATTTATTTTCAGCAAGCAAAATATCAGCAAAGGTCTTTAATCCTGTAACTCTATTGCCTAAAGGGAGGGAGGTTATGATACTCCATTCTGAAACCAAACTTGAATTCCTATGGCTATTGTTATCTCCAGCAGAATTCTAACCCTCTCAAACTCCTCTGGTGCAAGGAAGTTTCTTCCATTGCTGTCCCCTAGCTGTCCATTGCAATGTGAGCAACATCCTGTAGGACCTCAGGATACCAAACCTATTGGTGGTCTGAACCTGCAATAAAAACCTCCTTCTTGAAGTTATAATAGGAATGGTATACAAGAGATTCGTCTTGTTCTTTGTAAATGCTATGTGAGAGGTACTCAGAATATTCTTAGTAATACACAGCAGAGAGAAACTAAAGGACACATCTCTCTATATCCATTATAAAAAATCCCTTTTCTTTATTTGGTCTCGGACATGGGCAAGTTTCACAATGATGGAGCCTCAAAAACTAGAAGCAAAACTAAAACTAGATATTAGTCTCCTCCAATTCAGTGGGAGAGAGAAAAACTGAGGAGGTTTATATCTACATTGGTTGAAATAATGGACGATGTACTTCTACTATTCTATGATAGTTTATCATCACTTAGCATGGACAGGAATTCATGGGGTGCTGGAATATTTAAAGACTTTTTTTTTAAAAAACCCAAATCTGTCACCTTTAGGCCCTCAAATTAAATATACCTATCCTTATCCCAAATCCTGGAAAGTATGACATAGAGGAATATTAAAGAAGGGAGAGTAAAGAAAAAAGAGGCAGATTAGGGAGAAACAAAAGAGGACAATAGGGAGTGTGAGGGAAACAAAAGGATAAAAAAAGTCAGAAAAGAAAAAAATGAAAGTAAGTCTGAATTAGCTAATTTTTGAGTCAGGCTGCTTTCGGAGATTTTACAGCGGAAAGGAACCACCATGTTTTTGCAGTTTCAATAGCTTGCAGTGAGACAAAAGGCAAAAGGAGAACACGGAGAGAACTGACCTGTCTCCTGTTGCTCCTGTCCTAAAGGATGGAATAATCTCCACTACAGCAAAGGAACAGAGAAGGCACTTGGAGAGTTACTCACAGCCTCCAGTCCCCTCCTCCTACTCTTGGCCCCCAGTTTCTCAGATCTTTCTATTAAACTTTAATAGTGGGGACCCCCTCACTCAGGGCAGCACTGCAGTCATTCATTAGTGTCCACCTAGGGAGCAAATAACTCTTTAGCTGCACTCTAGGTGTCCAGCTTGCTTTGTGCCTGGAGGGCGATTTGTAATCGAAACAGGGAAGTGCGGGAGCAAAGAGAAAAAATGGGCAGTAATAACCCGTGAACTCGCCTTTCATTCAGGTAACACACAAGACACATGTTAATGATTTCAGCTTAAGTACCAGGCAGAGAACTAACTGTACACTAACCAGGCAGAAACCACCTGCATGTGCCAACGTCCCTCCTAAGCAGGCACTTCCTGGAGAAGGGACAGCAAGAATTAACTTGCTGAATTTTCAGGGAATTGTTTTGTTATGTATTTTACAGCTCTGCATTTGCAAAGTCCTTTTTCAGCTTTCACCCGCATGGATCAACAACCTAAGATTTTCCTCAGGTCTTGTATTTTAGCTTGTCTGCACAATGTTCCTGTAACTGGCTTAGGAGAACCCATGAGTCTCCAGACAGAATGCGCTGGGATTTCAGCAGCTCCGTTGTCTGATGGGACCAGAATATCAGCCAGTTATGTGCTATCTTAGGCAGGACTGCTTCAGGCCTCATGGCCTGGATCATTAGCATAATTTTTAAACACAAATTAATGAAAAGATAGACAAACAGGAAATGGGTTTTGCTTCCTATGATTTCTGTCAAAATGCAGTGTGTGCAAAAGCAATCAAGCAATCTTTGTGTAAGCATTGTCCTTCGTTTGCCTCTTTCAGGTTTTTGGTGGCTGCCAGCCCCAGCAGCGTGAGGCAGTTGTTTGCCCACCTTCCCAGTGCCCTCAGATGAACACATCAGTCTCCTGTACATAACAGGTAGAAGACAGACAGAGAAATACAAGGGAAGAAAGATCTCTAACAGAGGAGAGAAGACTGCAAATACCTTTGAGGACAACGTTTCCCTTTTCATCCCTAAATATTTGCAATCAATACAGCTTCAGTATTTCACAAGCTAATCAATAATGCAGTGACAGTGAAAGAGATGTGAGGGTCTTCTTGGCGGCTACAAACTGGCAATGATGCTTTGATGGCTCCTACTGAGGATTTATCATTTCTTGGATAATCTCTTGCAGAACACTGTGGGGTCTGAGAGTATAATACACAATATGGCTAGAGGAAAGAAACTGGACAGATTATTGCACTTTATCTTAATTCCCTAGAGCATCATCTGCCAAGGAAATGAAAGGTAAAATAAAAGCATGATAGATGTCTAGAAGTATGAATACAGTGTACAAAGATTGTTGTTTGGACATGTAATATAGCTAAGGTGGTCCATAGAAGGTAAGACAGAGCAAGAGTGTTATGAGGAACTACAATGCTTTTTTGCCATTGTCCTTGCCATGAGCAACTTCAGAAGGACTTTCTAATAACTAATATTAGACTATACTAACAATTCTTTCAGAAGCATACACAAGCTAATTCTCTCTCCTTTCCCACATGCATGCAATTCACTAAGTGTGAATAAGATGAAAAATTGCCCCTAAGTACAGAATCACATGCGCTACTTAATAAAAAAAAGAAGAGAAGAGGTCACATCTCCAAAGTTTAATACATTTTGGTCAAAATGTCCCTGGCTCAAGCGACCAGAACATTTAGTGAGATGTGCCACCCCTGGGGGAAGGGGTCTTCCATTCAGATATTTCTACTGCTATGCAGAACACTGCCCTTCACACACAACATAACTCTCCCAGGAAAAGGAAATACAGGCTGTGCACGGCAGAACATTCTGACAATACCGAAGTCCTTCTCCTTCTCCTTGACGCTGTGATGTAAGGCCCTAATAATATGCCCAAGAATAGTCAGACAACATGTAGAATCTCATCATTTCACCTGCCCAGAAACCCTCTAGGCCTGAAAGGTCTGAAATTATTCTTTTTCCCTTCTCCTTTCTCACTTTTCTTTCCTTACATAAAAGCCTTCCTAGATTTCCTCAAGTTTGTTTTGTGATTATCTACAGTCTCCAAGTCATTATTGTAAATACTTTAAATTCTAGTTCATGAAAAAATGCTATATTAATAAACATCCACTGTAACACATCCCAGTTGCTACTGAAGAGACTCCTAATGAACCAGCATTACAGCTTGCTACAGTTTTTCAAAAGAAAATGATCCAGCATTTTCAGTTTTCCATACAGCCAACCTGTAACTGTGGTGCCATTAGCTTTGCCTGTATTTCCACACTCTCTGCTAATACACTGTACATCGCTTCAGCTTCCACAACTAACTACTGAAGTGTAAATACAAAATATAAAGAACACATGATCGTGTACAGCATATTTCTAAGTTTTATAGCCCTTCCTACTCCTGTCATTACCACATTAACTATCTTTGGAAAATTCTGTTAACACTTGGAGCACTTTAGCAATTGCTTTCCTTAGGTATTCATGCGATTGGCATTTCCAAATTCTCAGAGGTTTAATATTTTTCTTCCTTGAAGTTTATTTAAAAAAACAAACAAACAAACAAACAAAAAACCCCCCAGCCCCACCCCTCAAAAAACCTCCCACATGTGTGCATGAGTCTGTCAGTGCAACTGGGAATTTTCAATCTTTTTTTAAAAATTAAGATAATCAACAAAATTGTAATGTTAAAATCATTCTCAAATTCTCAAGCAACCTTAAAATAAATTATTTTCTGAAATTCTTTCATTTTTTAACTCAGGATTTTTTAGAGCATGTTAAAATATTATGCCAAAACCATCAAGCTAAATCACATCAAAAAGTACGACGATATTAATGATTAAAACTGTATTTATGCTCTTTTACAAATCACAGTATCCAGTTCAATGACACACAAGCAGATTTATAACAAAACTAATCTCACAAGACTCCAGAAGCCTTTAAAAGCAGCATTTCTGCCATCTTCAACAGGCTTTTGCAGCTTGGTAGGTACAGATAATTTGTATTTCATCAGCTAATGGTCATTAAAGACCCCCCCATATTTCTCTTAAATTGCATAAATTAGAAAATTGTTCATTTCCTCTTCCTCCAGCTCTGTTTTCATGTATGATGAATTTAGGGATGTTTTGCTTAAAATGGGCAAGAGATTATGCTACATAGAGATATGTCTGCTAAAATCAATTCAGTGAATTAAAAATAACTGTGGACTGCAACTGACCTTTCATATAACCCATATATCTCTATATTTTTTACATGCCTTAATGATTATTAGAGTTTGGCTCAATGAAAGCAACCAAAGAGTACAATATTTAGCATTTGTTTTACATTATTTATAATTTCTGTGTTCTGTTTACAGATGTTTACAATCCCCATCCTGGCAATGTTACTCAGATGAGTAATCCAATCTCTTGATTCTATCTATTACTGAATGGAAGATGAATACTCAAGTATTCTGAATGGAAGATGCAGGAGTGACTCTTTTATTCCGATACAAACACGAGATAAACAGGCAGACACACCATATAGATCAGCTTGGGTGGGGGATGCCTCCTTGCTGCCTGTGCAGGGCTTGTAGGCAGATGAGCACAGCAGTGCTGAATCCTGACATGCTCTGAGAGCTCTGCAGCACTTCTGATGGAGACCTATCACAGTCAGCTCCGCGCTGCGTGTCCCCTCCTCCCCCAGCACAGAAAGTTCGCTATCTCCAGCACCACTGTGTGCATCAACACATTTTTCAATCCTATGCTTCAAATGTTACTTCTAGTCAATACAAGGATCACAGTCTAGGATGTATTAAATGTGGGTTTACCTCTATGAGGAAAAGGGATATCTGTAACGTAATTTCCGTCCTAAATCCAGCTTTTAACTAAAATTACCATGGAAATGTATGTTTTGATCATTCTGATATTAGACAAATGGAGAGTCACAACTGTGAAAAATAATTCTGTGGCTAGCATCTAGCTTAGTTTTGAAAATTAAATTCTGTAAATACATACTAAGATATTCCTCATGAGGATTTTTAAATAACAAATCTTAGCAACACATGGCATAAGTGTATGTATAAAAATGTGATAGAAGTTATATGCATTTCTAGTTCAGAGCAGATGCAACTATGGCTACATCTTCCTCACTGATGATTTTTGGTTTCAGTTCAAAGGTTTGCACATGAGTTTCATGCACATGGATTTTCTGATATTTTCAGGATCTGGCCTTACAAACACTTGAGTAGCTTTCTCCGGAGGTATAGTCCAACTCTGCTCCAAAGTTCCTCATCTTAGCCAAGCTGCTTACACATTTGCAGAATGAAGCCCCTGGTATTGACACGCATACACGTGGCTAAATGAGCTTTGGCTGCCAATTTCACAATGTGGTATTCTGTATCAGACAAAGCAACAAAGGAAAGGTGACTTGTTCCCCTGTGTGAGCTGTAAATACCAACCATCACACCACTTAATCGGTTTATTTTATTAATAGCATATATTTAAAGACTTCAATGCAAGTTTCTTTTGAACGATGAAAGGCTGGCAAATTCTTAAAAGATAATAATCAGCAGTGCAGCGGTTCTTTGATGGTCTGTAATTACCCAACTGTCCACTATTTGAATGACAGCAGCAAACTACCACTCGCTGTTAGTTTATTTTTATTTATAACTTGTACCTTAGGTAAGAATCCATTAATTACAAGCAAAACAAATTGCTTACTCAAAACACTTCCCACAGAGGCTATTTTTTTCACATGCATTAATCTAGCTGAGATATACATGACATTTTAAATGGAGGTTAAACTGATGTAAATAAATGCAATTATTTGAAAGCAAACAGGATTCAGTCACATTTATTTCTATGCGGGATTACTGTACTTTCTCCCCTTGTGACCAAGCACTGAACCACAGGAATTCTGGAAGGCTGAGGATTTTAAAACTTCCTACTGACATGAAATTTGAGGATATATCACTGTACCCTTTATTTTAATTTTATACGATTTGCCTTAGGTGGCATTTTGTGAAATTGTTTTTCAAGCAGAACCACAAAGCTGGAGGGATGGCAAAGGGTTTGGATTTCACATGCTTTTGTGCTTTGCTAATAAAAAAGGTACAGATGAGCCCCCCGCACAAGGAACTGCTGGTCCCTGCTGGGAACACACCCTGATGGTCACCACCACGGGACTTCCCTGGGGGAGCTGCGTCCTGGACAGCCTGCAGTGCCCACCAGGCCCACCCCACCGGGCCACGATGGCCAACCTGGGAACCTGGCCTTCAGCCAGCCCTGGAGCACACCACGGCCCTCGGCCACCCCCATGGATGCCACAGCACCAGGGCTCCTTCCCACTCTTCTCTGCAGGCTCCATCAGGCACCACCCATCCCACCTGGCCACCACCAAGTAACGCAAAGCAAGTTCCCCTGATCTAAGGCCAGCGTCACTTCAAAGGCAATGGCCAACCCAAGAGACATGCCAGAATTGATAGCTGCAATCTTTCCACCTTTTATAAAGGATTTAAATTTCAGAAGTGAATTTGTACAGTTTTGGTGTGCTTTTCTCATACTCTGAGCTGTGCTAGTTTCACTGCTGTGAAGCAGCCCTCGATGCAGCTCTTTGAGACAAAGAGGAGTGAGAAATCACTGTACACCCACAGCGACTCTGAGGAGCCACCCAATTTCTATGCTGCAGGTACTGGGCAGCCCAATCCTGATTCTGACAAAGACAACAAAAAAGGGATTTTGCCACCAGTATCACTGGCAGTGAGAATCAGGCTGTCCACAGCAGCAAGGTTCCAAAAACCAGTTACATGGTATGATAAAGACTCTGGGACACTATGATCTTATTGTAGTCAGTAGGGACAAAAATCCCCACCCAATTTAATGCACCAAACCATTTCAGCCTGTTTTTGCATTTTGCCGTGGCAGAGGTCTTCTGAAAATTATTTAAAATAACATGTAAATATGAGTTCCAAAATGTCAATTTTACATCCTGCCAATTTCAGCTAATGTGCCATGTAAGGGACAATGGACAACCTCATAAAATCTAATCAATAAAATCAAAACATGCAGCTGAACCGTCAGCCTTCCATGAGCTGACCAGCAGTCTTGACGGTGGTTGTTTCAAATTACGCGAGTTAGAAGTCATTTCAAAAGAGTCAATCTTTCTATAATCAGACATATGTAGAGATGCTGTTGTCTTATAGCACCCTTAGGAAGGCGGTTCTCGCTGCTTTCGTGTCACTGTAAAGGCGTGAGCATGACCCTGACGTATTCTTGCTCCGTTGGAAAGGTTATCCAGAAGGTAGGGGTGCTGGGCTCCCAGAATCTCTCTCTTACCAGACTGGATCTCACGTGCATTTTCAGCAGTGTTACTGAAGGAGTAGTCACAGGCATAGTCTGGCCCATATAATCCATTAACCCGCCCAGAGATCAATTCCTGGGAGAAGTCTATCCCATTTTTTAAGAATGACTTTGTCGCCAGCATTGTAAATCTAGCAGTAAACTGTTGCAAAACTCTATCCTCTCTCACATTTAAAGAGCTTTGCAGAAAAAGGACCTTGAGGGATAGGGAGACACAGGGATTTTTCTGCAAAAATCTCAAAGAAGAGCTTTACTACCTGGGACTAAAAACATTTTTGTATTTTTTATTATTTTGGCAACTAGCACATTTTTAGAATGTTATTTTTATCGTTATTTCTATAAACCATAGCTTTGTATTGTCAACTCCAAAAAACACAGGCAGGAGTATCTTTGTCAGAGTTCCATATTATCATCAGACATACATAT
Source organism: Struthidea cinerea (assembly GCA_013397865.1). Lineage (NCBI taxonomy): Eukaryota > Metazoa > Chordata > Aves > Passeriformes > Corcoracidae > Struthidea > Struthidea cinerea. Next base: position 281,881 of record VZTI01001639.1, on the reverse strand, counting down.
TTATAACTCTCCATTTCCTAGAATGCTCCACATAAATAGATGCTCAGTGCTTGTCATGTAACATGTCTTGCAGATAGTAAGAACAAAAGAAAAACAACAAAGAAACAATACCAAAAATAATTTTAAAAAATATGAGCTGAAAACATAAAAGAGAAATGTTCAGGCGTTCACTGGTAACAACCACACATTTGAAGCCAGTGAGACTGAGCTATGTTTTGCTTTCCTCATGCTTATGAATATGATTGATGTCATGTGAATGGGAAGAAGATTATTTAAATCTAATAATATTCTTTATGTGTCTTTTATACTGATAGACTAATTCAAAACACAGTCACCTTTACCTGCATTATAAAGTTCCAGCCTGCAGGAGCTCTAGTGACGGGCTAGCCTTAATTTCTTCGCTTCAGTCACATGAACCTGGCCAAGGGTCATGAACAGTTACATACACCCTGTCATATGGCACAAAGGTCAGTATCTACTAATTCCAGTGGCTACTGTTACAATATTCAACCACCAAAAGTTTCAGATCAGAAGTTAAAAGTTTGAGACATTTATGAGTGAGAACAGAGGGCCCTAATTTAAAACGTGTGTGACCTTAATATAGCATTTGGGGGTTCAGAATATTCTTATGTGCTTTGTCTAATAGTGCAGTTTTACAATACTCCCTTGCTTCCAGTCATAAAACCTTATCTGTAAATTTTGTAAAGATGTCTGAGAAAAGCAAATTTACGTTGACTATGTGAACCAGTAACAGGCAAAATTGTTTTTCTTAATGCAAAGGCAGAATAAAAAGAACATGCATCTAACCCTTAATTCCAGACGTAAGTTGGCACTTTTCACAGATGTGTACATTTTTCAGAAAGTATTATAAATCAGAATGATTCTGTACTTGTCAATGATAACTCCCTTAATGTAAAATAATCTTATAATGGGACACCAGAATAATCTATCTTAATCAAAGACAGATTTATATCCATACAGTCCAGTTATTCATAGACTGTAACAAAACATATAAAAATGTAGATCTCACATCACTGTAAGTCTTGCATACACAATTGCCTTCTTCATGTATTATATAGCAATGAAAAACTAACACCTACCCCTGCTCCCACTGAAATCATGGACACATTCCCGTGTACATCACTGCCACTTGGATGAGAGATCAAAACTAATGTCCAGCTTTTGAAAACTCCTTAAGACTGGGCATCACAGATTTTTGAATAACTCTGATTTTTCCACAACTTACAGGAAATATACATTTTTTCTTCATAATTAGCCCAAAGAATTAAAACAAAATTCAGAAAAGGATGGACATGCACAATACTCTCCATAACTCTATCCATACATTTTTCCGTAATTACAGCTTAGATTACAAGAAACCAACTCAGAAACCTGGCTTATCTAAGCATTTTCTTAAGGAAATTACTTAATAAATGGCAGTATGAAATAGAAATAGAAGATCTGTAGGATGTGACATATTTCATTTTCTCTGGTGGGAATTAGTTTGTTGTGAATGAACAATATTTGGAGCAAAACCTTTCTTTATTTAATCAGGTGTACTCTTTCTGAAGCCAAAAGTCATTGTATCTACAACAATATAGCTACAAAAACTGTGTCATCAAATATGACCAAACCTACAGTCCTTATCCAGACAAAATATCCATTATTTACATGATGCCTTTGCCTACGGTTCCCAGTCATAATGTTTCAGCAGCTTTTTTGATAAAAGCTTTAATAGGTGAACTGACAATTGAATCATTAAAGAAACAGACAAGCATATTTTTAATAGTATGTTAAAGTTTAATGGGGATATATTAATTACCTGATTTCTGTATCAATGTCAGTGAAATTTCAGAAGAGGTAGGTAAAGCCAAGAGCAATCTGAATTCTTTAAATGGGTTCTGGTTCAGATAAAAACAGTTACATTTTATTCAAAGTATAAAAAAAAACACAATAAAGTTTTAGTGAGACAGAACAGTGCAATAACTCAAGAAAATTAATGCCATGAGCAGTTTTTCCTCTCTTTTTGACGGCAATGGTCAACAAAATAAATGAAGAACAACAAGAGAGAATCAATGCAAAGGCCTGGAGAGTAACTCCAATTTTTTTAACTATTAATTTTGTGCTCGGTGTCAAAGGCAATGACAGTAAGCATTGAATAAATACAAAACTTCTTTGGCAATGCTGTTTTTTTCAAGATGAAAAATGTACTGGCTTGGAATGTTTATTTGAACCAGCTGTACGGTATTACTATAGAGAGTCAGGAAGTTAATATATTCTTTGGAAGTCCAGTATCATAACATGTTATTCTAGCAGGCACAGTGCATGAACAGAGGACATGCGATGTGCCTCAGCAGGCCAGGCACAGATACCGCAGACGCTCCTATATTCAAGCTACACGGCAGCTACAAGTTACCAGCACCACGTCTTGCTGCTGATTAGTAGAGTGACTGGTAGAAGGAGGGCAGAATCAGAATTAATATCCACATTTCCTAGCAGTCATCATGGGACCGATCCTCTCTGAAATTTACTGAATGAAATCTTCTGCCTGAGATCTATCATGTAACAGGATCGGGCTCATAACAAAGTACACCTTTTTTTCATTTATTGTAGTACTTTATTCTGGGCATTTGTCTCCTGTGGTTTATGCAACCATGTCCTCATTTTTATAGTCCTGGCAATACAGGAATGTGTTGTGATAAGAAGGGCTGGAAAATCAAAGAAATCTCTATTCTGCCAAATATTTCCAAGGCAAATTGAGTGTTGTAGAGAGAGAAGGGTATATATTCAGATAATTCAGTTAAGAATAATCATGAAACCTGTTTATATTCTGAATCTCTCTCATAAAACCGTTAAATGTGATATCCTTCATAACACTACAATCAATCTCTCTGTAACCATTTAATAGCTGTGTTGAGGCAAATCAAATCATTCTCATAATCAGGGGTAAAATGCAACACATTTTGCAATCTATCAAGCAGAAGATCTCTTACTTGTACAATTACTGTCTAAAGATTGCAGTGGGTTGACCCTGGCTGGATGCCAGGTGTCCACCCACTCTATCACTCTCCTCCTCAGCTGGACAGGGGAGGGAAAATATAACAAATGGTACATGGATTGAGATAAGGACACTCACCAGTTACCGTCATGGGCAAAACAGACTTGACTTGGGGAAATTAGTTTAATTTATTACCAAGCAAATCAGAGTAGGGTAATGAGAAAATAAAAACTAAATCTTAAAACACCTTCCCACCACCCTTCCCTTCTTCCCAGGCTTAATTTCACTCCCCATTTTCTCTACTTCCTCCCCCCAGCACAGGGGCATAGAGAATGGAGGCTGTGGTCACTTCAACACATTTTCTTTCCTGCTCCTTCCTCCTCAGGAGGAGAACTCCTTACACTCTTCCCCTGCTCCAGTATGGGGTCCCTCCCATGGGAGACAGTCCTTCACCTCCCATGGGCTGCAGTTCTTCACAAGCATATGGAGCATGGGTCCCTTCCACAAGGCACAGTCCTTCAGGCACAGGCTGCTTCAGTGTGGGTCCCCGTGGGCTCACAAGCCCTGCCAGCAAACCTGCTCCGATGTGGACACCTCTCTCACAGGGTCACAGGTCCTGCCAGGAGCCTACTCCAGGGTGGCCATCCAATATGGTCACAGCCTCCTTTGGGCACTCACCTGCTCGGGCATGGGATTCTCTATGGGCTGCAGGTGGATCTCTGCTCCACCTTGGATCACTATAGTCTTCACCACAGACTTCCAGGGAATCTCAGGTCCTGCACCTGGAGCTCCTCCTCCACCTTCTTTCTTCACTCATCTTGGTGTCTGCAGAGTTGTTTCTCTCACATATTCTCACTCCTCTCTCCAGCTGAAGTTGCCCAGGATTTCTTTCCCCCTTCTTAAATATGTTATCCCAGAGGTTTTACCACCATCACTGATGGACTCGGCCCTGGCCAGTGGCAAGTCTGTCTCGGAGCTGGCTGGCATTGGTTCTGTTGGACATGGAGAAAGCTTCTGGCATCTTCTCAAAGAAATGCCCCCGTAGCCCTCTCACTACAAAAACCTGTCCAGGCAAACCCAACACAAAGATCAACTGCTGTGTTTCAGAGTATCTATTTTATTATATGAAGTTTAAAGCAAATAATTTGAAGTTAGAGCTGAATTTCAAAGCTAGATGTATATTTTTATGGCAAGATGATGTAGGAATATAAGTTATGACACTGCAACAACTAGAAATAATAGGGTAAGTTAAAGTTACCATAACAGATGTTTTGACTTTAAGTCTGCATTCCCTTACTCTAGCTGATGTTGTCACAATCTTCTAGTTGCCTAAATATGGATTATTGCTATCAGCCATATCCCACCATCCTTAGGCAACTTTCCCTAAAAGGGAAAGGGGAATTTTCTCTGAGTGACAGATGCAGAATAGTGACAGATGCAGAATGCACCATTTTTTATCCTCTGTCTGCCATGTAAAATACAATGTGGAACAGTTCTGGAATACCTCTTCATTGTAGACAAGAATGGAAGCCTCTTCCACAAAGTACCACTTTCACCTAACTTTTTTACCTTCATAGAGCAATGGAGACATTAAAAATTAACTGAAATTTTAAAATGTGTGAAGAATCTGTCTGAATTTATTTATGCATAAAAATGGGTTATGCTCTAAGCTACTGTATCTTCACTTTCTTTAAATTACAGAAACAATTAATTTTCCAAAATATGAACAGAGACTTATAATAGTTTAGTTCTTTAAAGCAGTCTAGCCAATAAATGGTACACCTCCATAGATCCCAACAGGGCGTTATCAGATTGTGCTAGGAGATGGTTTGGCTGATAATATTAGTCTAATGCAGTCCTGTACATAACAGAATAAGTGAACAAGTGCTCTGGAATGTGCTTACATTTTAAAACACATATTATCTACCTAATATAAGAACACTTCTGAAGTTAATCAGGTATTTTTCTATACTCACATATTATTTAAAAACTGGACTAGACAACAGTCCAGTTGAGGATATTCTAAATTCTGCCTCTGTTTTTTTTTTTAGAACTACAATATCACGATAATATCTTAAATAATTAGATTACTGCCATAAGATGCATGCTTGTTTCCACCTCTATATGCTAAATACTTATGGCATTTTTCTACTACAATGTGGCACAGTGATCCTAGCGATGTGAGTGGATGTGGGAAGCACAAAGCAGGACTCTACCTCCAGGCATGAGAAGCATGACTTGCCCAGCCTAATCAGCTCCGTAACTTCACTTCATGGAGTGAATAACTTTCAGCACTGAGAAGTTCCATCACTAGCAAAGCTATCCCCAGCATTCATTCTGGGCTAGTCATTCAACCCCAGCATTCTTCCCTTCTCCTCTGACTCTCATTCATCACAGCCACATTCAAAAAATCTTGGACTTTCTGCCACATGGTGGTCCCTAGTTTTACTCTGCCTTAAGAGAACCAGGGGAAATCAGACAAATCCTAGTATTAACTGGGGGGGTTTGCACTTAGAGTCAGGCCAGCGGCTGGGAAATGAAGATGACAGCGAAACAGGGCAGGGGGAAAAGGTTTCTGACGGTTTTCCCTGACACTGGGAGAACTCCACAGATGAATGCACTCTTTTCAGTCTCATCATACAGCATGAGAGAGAAAATCCTACCACAGAACCTCCTAGGGTTTCCAGCCTCTCAGATGGGCTTTGCCTCAGAGAGGACGCCTTGACAGGAACAGATGTGATAACAAATGACCTTTAGAATTGCACCCTGAGAGCTGTTGACCGTTTCTTGAAAGCTGTTCATCCTCCTGAGTTCCTGGCTTTAGTTTGGAAACCTTGAGATCCTGGCATATAACTAAAAAGGGTCAGTAACAAGAAATAGAAAAATGGAGTGCAAGGCCCAAAGAAAGTAGGGACAAAACCAGAGTACAGACATATTTAAAGACTCTTCCTTTGTTTTTAAAGATAAAAATTGTAAATCTAAATGCAATGCCAAATCTCAGCATCGTCTTCATCCCCAAATCAAAGAAAAAATTCTGAGATGAGACAAAAGGCTATCTGATGATAATATAATAAAAAAATGATTCAAAGCTATTTAATTTTTATTCCAATTCAAATAAAACCAAATGTATCATATTAGATAACATAATATTTGTATATTTCTGTGATAATACTTAGATTTGCTGTGCAACACACGAAACTGTCTTTCCCGATGACAGCTTACAGGGTAAGTGGAGCACACAGAGGGCAGTGCACCTCAGAAAGTCCAGAGGAGAGGCTGCAGATGCAGATGTGGGTCCACAAGCATGAGAGAGGAAGATGGGAGATGGTTTATTTGTTCCTCTTTGACTTCATCAACCAAAAAGTGAAAAATTTCTCAGCACTGACTTCTTGTGAAGCTCCTTGAAATCAAGACTGTGACCATATCCCATGACTGGCCTGGAGAAAAAGTCACATTTCACTCATATGCTCACTTAGGTTTCTGTTGAGGATTTCAGGCTGTCTCCACTGAGTCTTGGGGGGGGAAAAAAGACTGAAAGAATAACAACATACTCACGAACATTCCATTTTTAAGGCAAGTTCGGGAAAAACCTGGCCCTGCTAATACAATGATATGCTACATCTCATTCATTGCCTGTGAGAGGCAGAGAAGAGAAAAAGGGGAGGGGTAAGCAGGAGACGGAATGAGACAGAAAGCAGAAGCAGAAACAAAGATGCAGCATTGGGAGACAAAATGAAAGGAGGGATGACATGGGGGAATGTGCACAAGGTGCCTCTTCTTACATTTGTTAAAAGTAAACACCCACACAGACCATAAAGCTGAAATGAAAAGCACAGGCGAGCTTACTTGGTTTAATCCTTTCAAGCAGTGAAATGATTTTCTCTATGATTTTTTTCCCTGTCAGTTCCTGTCATTTCCTTGCGATGCCTTCCCCTTTCTCACTTGTCTTTTCTCCTTTTCCTTTTCAATGCCATCTTGCTTTGTTCCTTTTTCTTTGCTTCTGTCTGCTTCTTTCTTCCTTTTCCTTTCTTCTCTTGCTCTCCCTTGTCTTTTTTTGTCTTGCTCTTTCTCTCCCATGTGTTCTCTGAGCACATGAAGAACAGGAGCACAAATAGTCGAAAAGCTTTTTTTTCCTGATGTTCCTTTTCTATCCCCATGTGGTTTTGACTGTTGCAGCTCTGTTAGGTTTTAAATGCACATGGGGAACCCACTTCCCATGTAGTCCCATGTGTTTTAGAACTATCTACAGTAGCACACTGCAGGAAAAACATGTGGGAAGGGAATGTGTCAGAAAAGTTTCTTGTACTCCCTCCAACACATGGGCCACATTTAACAAGGTCAAGGGACAAGTGTGGCTCACAGGCATTAGTTTGACTGGTACGATAAAAAAAGGATCAGACATTCTACTTTCTTTTACCTGCACACACTCTGCGGTGAATCACTCACGCAAATACAGCTTACGGAGTCTCAACTGATCTACTTTTATTTTTGGCTAAATGATCAGCTTAACATATTTTAGGAAGAGATTATTGTATCTTTTTTCCTGATTTGATGATTCCAAGATAATGAAGAATATAAATGTAACAGAAGGAAATATTTTTTCTTTCCTTTGTCTTCCCTCCTGCATGAGAGCATCATGCACACTGTGATCGAGCAGACAAGGGTCTGCCTGTTAAGCTGGCTGGCTGTTCTGAAGGCAGACAATCTCTGCTGAGGGTTCCTTCTAAACTTTCCTGATACAACACCAAATTCACACAAAATGTCTGCGAACTGTTGGTTCATGTTATGCACATTTTGACACCTTTCAGCTGGCTTTCACAGATTTTCAAAGCACCTGTTCCAATACAACCTGTCTTCTTGGCAGCAACCAGTCCAGTAAACCCCTGATTTTCTTTCCTCTCTTGCTTAACCATTTCTAACAATGTACACGTCAAAAAATATAATTAAGTGGAAGAAGGCAAATGCTGTCCAGCTCTCCTAGATACCGGACCACACTTCCTGCAGGAAAAAGAATTGTTCACGTTGTTACACAGAACGACTAAACTGTTCTTCCCTGTCACTCATTTCTTAGGGGAAAGGTCCAGCTCACTTGCAAATGGGCTGCTTGCCATGTGAGCAGATGGGCACGGGGTTTGACAGCCAAGAAATGATGGATCAAATTTTGAAATTTGTTGCTCAGTCTCCACTCTAGTAGTTCCTAATTGGCCTCAATGGAACTTTATTGCTGAAAAATTGTATAATGGCAACAACATTTGACTGAACAAACACACATCCCACGTAGGTGCTGCACACGGACTTCCTGGCTGACAGAATCAGAATGATGCCGTCAGCGAATATCTGCTACAAGCTGACGTCGCTCTCTAAGGTTAACGTGTTCCTGGGTGAGCATACAGTGGAGTTGAAGGGAGATTCTAACGCTTATTTTGAAAGGTGGTCTGAGATACACTCTTTTGTCTGCAAAGATCCTTTTAATAAATATAACCATATAAACAAAGAAAGGGTTTACTTATGTTTTATAATAAGCATAAGGCAAGAGGAGGGAAGAGGCTTTTTTCAGTGATGCACTGTTTATAATACATTATCTAAAATTGTTATCACCTGTATAACATACATAATTCAGGATTTTACATAGAAAATTGACCAAAATTAAATTACATTTGACTAACACTAAGAAATGAAGAAAATAAATTTGCCTTCAGAAAAATATTGTTTCCCAGATTTCTAAGAGCTGCTATGGTGGTATACACTCACCTTAAATTCCTATGTACTCATAGAACGTGAAAACAACACAGATTTATCATTAATCTCATTGATGGACTTGTATAGTTCTGGTTCGTGCCATCAGCAATTTGAATTATTTTTGATTAAGTGTTCGCTTTACCTACAAAACAGAGACTTCTTACATTTCTTCATATTGGTTTTACATAGCTTTGTAATTTTAACTCTGTCTTTCTGTTGTCATTTTAACTGTATCAGCATTGTATTAACTAATACCAGCAGCTGCAAGACAGGATCTTAACATTCTATTTATATTGTAATTGGAATTTCCCGCCTTGTGACGCTTTCTTCTCTACATTTTGACTGCTTACTGATGCATTTGCAAAAATAGTTGAATTCTTCTAGTGCATAAATAAGAAATGATTATAATTAGCATTATCTTTAGAAATTACATTGTATTTTTAATAAAATTGCAGATACAGAAAAGATGATAAAAATCTTTATAAGCACCTACACAACACATTTCATTAATTTTTTTCAAGGAAAAGAAAGTAATTTCTCGGGGTCTCTTCCAATTTTTCTCCACCACCTTAGGCCCAGTGCTATTTGGCACGGGCAGATTAGGGTAGCTGATGATTCCTATTGATTTAAATGTTGTGCTAGGAAGCCTAAATCCCCAAGAGCAATAGAATCTCCCCTATCACTATCCTACTGCTTATTGACCTAATTCACTAACCAACCATCAGGGTTTTCTCTCACAACAAATAAATCTTGCATGAAACAGAGAGTACATGGACACTCGTAGTTTTCAGCAGCGTTGCCAGTATAATAAATTTAGGGTCACTAAAGCATTCCTCTTTGTTTTCTCAGAGTGATCATACTGTCGTTTGCTATTTAAAATGAGCAGAAACCACAACTCTATTTTTAATAGCAAAACTATTTCTACAGCCTGAAATAAACTTGGTGTAATATAAATGATGCAGACCATTCAGCATGTGTAAAATTCCATGTACTTCAATGCTTCGATTTGCCTATAAGTTATTGCTGGAGCAGCTGCTGAACAGGTTTAATGGTTGCAGCATTATTTCCACTAATTGAGATACTACTTAGTCCCAGTGTTTACTGCCCAAAATTCCGATAACTAGTAAATGTCCTCTTTCATTAATTGAGCCAAACAAAGAATGAACTAGGGTTTATTATGATACTCTGGGTATCACAGGGTAGTCATTTGAACTAAAACTTTTAACTTGGAACTCTGCGGATGCCTCTGCATCTGAAGTCACTCCTGGTGATTTTACTGAGTTGAATAACATAATTGTTTATATGTAAAAGCCAGGACTCTAAACTTAGTGGTTCTGTAAAATGTGGTTGTCACAAGGTATGGAATATGTGCAGCAGGAGAACACAAAAAATACACTATAGATATAAAAAAAAAATTTAAAGGAAAAAAACCAAACCGCTTCATACTACTTTGATAGGAAGATCTGTTTCAGAGGAGAGGCCTAATTCTGCTCCCAGTAAAGTTAATTAGAGCAACAGCAAGATCCTAAATTACTAGTCCTCTCATCAATATCAAGTTAAGCTTTTATCAATGTAATTTGAAGGTGCATTAAAAGCAATAAGTGCTAATTTATAATTGTTGATATTATCAAAGCAAGATCCTTTGCAACCATACATAACTGTGCCAGATTTTTATCACACTATAAAGGTTAACATAAGTGTTACAAGAAACATCAATGAGCTACGTACACTACGTTTGCTTTTGGTTAGATAAGTATGCTTTGTAGTAGTTGATATTCCCTCTAGATAATGGATATGGGCCAGATTCTCTGCTGACACAATGCAACATAAGTAATTTGAAGGCAGATATGCTGATTCACCCTAGCTGCAGATCTAGCCCTAATATTTTTAGATGCAATAAACCATCTTAAGTAAGTCTGTTTCCTAACTATTACTCAGCCATTCCTCACTGCTGCCAAAAGGGAATTGTGAATGCCAAGGTCTGCAGGACTTTATTTATCAAAGCTTCTTTTAAGGCATATATCATTTTGGCATGCAAGCCTTGCTTTATGACCAGAATCAAACATTTTCATGAAACAGCAGGTATAATTCTAGCAAAAAATGCCATGTAGGGCTTGTTCTTGCTGCAACATTACAACATTTGTTTCAACAAGTTTTTTTATAGAAACTGTTTACTACATTAGCAAAATTAGACAATTTTGCTGCTTGAAACTGTGGAACTGTAAAAAGATAATTAAAAATGTTACGTCATGTACCTCTAAATACTGGATTACTGATAACTCACTTTCTGTATTTCTACTTTTATCTAATTTGGTAGGAAACTAAGTGCAGAGCTAAGAAAATCACATTTCTGTTTATCTAAATACAAAATTATTTTACATAGCAAAATTAGGTGCTATGCTAAATAACATTTTAGTGCCGTGACATTAAACATCTGGAGACAAATAGTACCTAAGCCACACAGCTTAATTTTCCTTTGAGGTTTATCTATTTTTACTTACATTTCCTGGATGTCAGCTTATAATAATTACTCTTCTACACACATCTCTAGCACTAATGTGACAGACTGTGAATGCTTCTTGACAATAGAACATAATATCCTCCTTACAGCTTTCCACCAGCAAGGCTACAATCTTACCATCACGTGTATAAACATGTAAAAAGCCTTACTTAAAACATTAACAAATTTCAGATGTATTTGGCTTACTGTTAAAAATCACATACAGATTAGACTTTTCTCAATAAATCTAAAAAATAAAGCTAGATGAAAAGAACTTTGGGTACAGTATGTGACATCTGTATCTGAGAGCTGCCTCAACTTTGAAGCATCTGTAAGTTATGTCAGGTCATTTGAAAAGCAGCAAAAATTTCCATTTAAGACCTGCTCATAATAAGTGTTGCTTACAAAGACAGAATACCAATATAATAACTAAAAAGCAGTTCCTAGTATTTTTGTGAATATGACAATCTGTTCATCTGTGGCACAGGACTAGACATGGAATTACAACAGTAATTCCAGTAAAGCAGCAGGAATGTTTGTATTTCTCCATCTGACATTAAAAGCGGCATGTTTTATGTAGGCCTCATTTGTAAACCACCACGAATTTAATCAAAGACATGAGAGTTTTATCCTAAGAAAAAGAAAACACGTTATGGACAACATAGCTTTATTTCTCTGTGAAAGGATAAGAAGGAAAGAGAACGACTGAAAAATCAGTAAATACAGGACTTCCATTTAATTAGAAGGACTTCGAAATAAGTCAAAACACATAAAACGACAAAGCTGCTGTCCTGGAGGATGTACTATCTAGTACATCACAGTGACTCTGGCTCATATTCACAGATCTTTACATTCTTTTACTGCTCAGTTTTTTGCATGGTCTTAGAAGTATGCAAATTATCCCTGCGATTTTTTCTTTTTTGGCAAGAAATTATAAAATACAAATTCGAATAAATTTTGACTGTTTTGATCTGTGTTTTCATAAAATAGGGGGGTAATGGAACTTTTATAATATGTAAGATTTTCCTGAATTGTTAGAAATCAGAGGAACTGTAACGTTTTAAGCAGTGGTACTTCTCTGGTTGCCTCTGTTCCTGAGTATTTAAATAAGGACTGAAATATTAATAGCTTAAAAGTGTATAATTAAAATGTGAAAGCTCTAGACTTTTTTTCCTTTTTTTTTACAGCCTAGGGATATATGGCTTTTTTCATGTACAAAGGGAAAATCAGAAGACTTAAAGTTTTGACAAAGAGAAGATAAAAGCAAGTCAAAAAAAGCTAATCAAAAGGTAAATAGATAAGACCATCTTCTTCTTTAATAAATTAATCTCACTTAACTCCAAAAATACTACCTAGTAGAAAAAATGGTTTTCAGGTGAAATAGAACAAAAAATATTAAATACCTGGTAAAAAATGCATTCAGCTACTATAGGTTTTACCTTGCTGAAATAAATTAAGTGCTTTCACATATTTAAATAAAAAGCTAAGTTCCTTAACTGTTAATCAGAATTATTTGTAAGCAAACAAAGCATGTTTTATTGAATAGTCCTTGTCTCTAGACAAACAATGCATTTATTGAAATTAATACATACAAAAAAATTCTGGAAGCAAATATTTTCTTTTTAATATGTGACAAGCACAGCACTTTCAGCAGATATGAGGACTGCCTACAATAATCATACCAATTAAATAATCCTCATAACTGCCTGGTTCAAGGCAGTATTTTACCTATTATATTGCACTTTCATGCCTGTGATTATGAGAGAAATTTTCCTGGACTTTCTGGGGTATGCAGACTCCTTTTCTTTATTTCTATGATCATGTCAGTGACCGGTATATGAATATTATGTTTTCTCTTAAGATATTAATTCAGCATTAAATAAATTTTGTAGAAAATACTGACTTCTTTTTACTGTTTTGATCTGGTTAAAATATTTTATTCAGAAGAATATATTTTATAATAAAGAAGACCAGATACTGCCTTAAAAGAAAAGTTGTAGGGGCATTCCATTAATGTGTGGAAGAAACTCTTGGAATTCAGCAATAATTTGGCAGAAAACTGATATTAGAATATCATCTTATATTACTGTCTCTTGACTCTTTGAAGAGCAATACACAGATTGTCTTGGGGTGACGTCCAAACTAAGACACAGATGAAAAAATGCTGATCTGAGATTTTCAGAAATACTTATGCCAATGTGTAAATTTTATGAATTAGTCCTCTGGAGATGCTAATGATTTCCCTTCATTTTGAACAGTTGCTTTATTTTGTCTTGACTAACAAAGCACGAGCTGTAAAAATTACTATCTGGCACGGACTGAGGTAGTTTGTTTCCCTGATTACTTATTATTCAAGTATTTATCCATTTCCTCCATAATTTCTTTATTCAATATACAGGTTAGATTTCTCTTGGAAATTTTCATGAACAGGTCTTTAAAATGTGTATAAGCTCTACAGAAGTTGTAAAATCTCATAGCAATCTTTCCATCTGAATCCCTCTCATGTCCTTCTCGGAAGGAAAAAGAAAGAAAAAAAAGGCAAGCTGAGAGACTGGATAGAGGACTTGATAATATAAATTTTGTGATGAAATTGTGATGAGACTTACATGTACTACATAATCTTGCAATGAATCTTTAGCAGTTGTCTTGCTTTTAAAGCTAGATGTTAATTTATGGATTTCAATATGCTATAAATGATAAGGGGATGTTGAAGAAGAAATTTCTGTAATGTGCAATCATAGACTATTGTGTACATTTTAACATATTTTAGGTGACAACCCTTTTTTATAGCCCAGTTCTCTTTACCTTTTAATTCTACAGCTCAGAACTCTGTCCTCTCCTCCATGTTATGGTTTTTCTTCTCCTCCATTTTATGCTGGCTTTTCTTAGGTATCATGTCTATATTTGACAACCATACCAAAAAAGAGAGAAAGACTTATTTTGTCAGCCCACCTGCCTGTCACCACCCCATTCTTGTTTCTGGCAAAAAAAAAAAAAAGACTGGGACTTCTGTCTGCCAGACTCTGAAGCTTGGAGTTCATCAATTCAGTGGTATTAATTTTTATGTATCAGACCAGAGGTAGTATGTCAGATCATATAGCAAAACATTCTGTGTTCATTCTTCACAGTATCATGAGGCTTAATATTGTACATGAGAGTTAGAACTGAGAGCCTGATCCTGCAGCCAGTATGATTTTTCTTTTTACCTTAATTTGGGCACAAGTTTTTATAACACAGTGGCCAGACAACCCACAGGAGGCAGGAAACTGGAGACAGAATCTTTTGATAGCCCATGCTCTGCATCCATACTGAAGGAGATGCATGCACTGGCTGCATTTGTGGAAAAGATTAATTAATATAACAAAAATATTAAAATCACAAAAAATGAAAAAGAAAAAAAGTTGAGGGATGATCTCAAATGTAGCATGATTCAAATAAACATAAAAGGTGTTGTGGTGAGATGTGATAAAGTCTAATCTTACCATCTCTACTGGACAAAGCTGGAACTGGCCTCCAAATCTGGACCAAGGTTTTAGATGGCAGATTGTAATTCGTGAGAGTGATAGATACAAAATTCCAAACAGCTTTTTTATTAAATCAGCTACCAGTCAATTACCATTAATAGTTCAGATGAAATTAAATTTTTTGTTATTTTTGACATTATATAGACATTATTTTAAAATAATGAATCTGGTAAAGGCCTTTAGCTTTTACTAAATTTTTTTAGGCTGAGAAGCTTTCAACATTGGATTTCCCTTTAAGAAATGTTCATAAAGAATGCCAAGTAACACGGTAACGTTCTTGACCATTCAGAATAGACCCAAACAAAGAAAAAAGTTAAATCTGAAATATTTTCTCTACATGAACTGCAAAGGTTGTATACATCACGATTCATGTAACACGCTAAGGCCTTTACCTTTTTTTGTTACATCAGTCCTTAATAGGTCCTCAGTTGAGGTATGACCACACTCTATTTCATTGTTTACTTTTAAGTTATTAACTTTAGTATTTTTGAGGACTATGACAATGTTTCAATACTTAAGAATAAAATGGTACCATAAGAGGTTAATACCTTGTGAAGAATTTATTAGATTTTCATGGAGATGTTTTCAGATAGCAGTTGAATGCCTTTCCTAAGTCACCACAAAAGGCTGTTTTGTCTATCTGTAACTATTAGTTGCATGTCAAAATGTGCAAAGCCTTTTGCCAAAATACAACAGCAATCCTGGTTAGAAAATTAGTTTAGGAAAGAAGAAATTAATTTAGGAGTAAGTTCACATTTCAACTGGCCATAACCACAGGTAAAAAAAGTGGTTTGATACGCAGATCTATAACGATGGGGAGTTGGAATATCTGGTGATACACACAGACATTTCAGAAGCAAAATAACATTCTTTACTGAAAGAGTGGTTAAGCATTGAAACAGGATCCCCAGGGAGGTGATGGAGTCACCATCCCTGGAAATGTCAAAAAACCCGAGTAGATGGTGGCATTTTGTGGTATGGTTGAGTGGGCATGGTGGTATCCAGTCGAGGGTTGGACTTGATGATCTTGGTCTTTTCCAACCTCGGTGGTTCTATGATTCCATGTAACGAAGGGATAAGGGTCCGTTCCTGAGGATTTGAGATAGCCAGCAGCACATTTGTGGCTGTAAAACTTCACACCGACACATGTACTTTAGACATCTATTGAGATGCAAGCGCTTTGGAGATTTCACGAGATACGAGCATTTTAAGGTTCATTAAGAGCTAATTACATCGCAAAACACGCCCTTGCGGCGCATCTCCCACGAAAACAGCATCACCTCCCACTTCAAACCCCAAGGAGCGAGGACGGACACACTGGATGCGCGTGGAGAGGACAGCGGCGGGGGCGGGTGGGGCAGTGGGAGCGGGAGGAGGCGCGGACCGCCCGGGGCTCCGCGGCCGCNCCCGCGGCGCGGCCCCGCCTCGCGCCCGCGATCAGCTGCGCGCGCGTCACGTGGGCGCGTGTCGAAGGTCACGGCGCCCACAATGGAGCTGTCGCCGTACGCGCAGGGAGGGTGGCGGCTGCTGGGCGACCCCCGCCGCTTCCCCCGCCGCCCGTTCGCCGCCCTCCTCCGCGCCGCCTTCCGCAGCCTCCTGGCTCCGCCGCANTCCGCGCCGCCTTCCGCAGCCTCCTGGATCAGCCGCAGGCCGGGTTGGGTAAGGCGTGGCGCGGAGGGGGGTGCGGGCCGCGCCGCTCCGCGGAGCGCGCAGGAGGGCGCGGGGCTCCATCCGCCTCCGCGAATGTACGCGCGTGTCCGCGCTGGACCGGACGGTGCCCACGCACACACACGGGGCGGCTCCTGCCCGTGGACGGCTCCAGGGTGCCGCTGCGCGGGGTGTCATCGCTAATGCGCGCCTTCTTCATTAGAGCTCCGACCTGTCCCAAATAGAGGGGCGGGTGGGGAAGGGTCCCCCCGCGCGTTCGTGTCCGCGGAGTGGGGTGGGCTAAGGAGGCAGTGTTACCCCGCCACTCCACTGCGACTCTGTGGGGGGTTTCGCGCGTGGACACGTCCTACGGCAGCCCCGGCGCGAGGGTGCACGGCCGTGCAATTAATTTTGCGGTGTTAATGACTCCGCCGGCGCCTCCGCGGACGGAGGGAACCGCCGGTACCGGGCGGTCCCGGTGTCCCTCCCGGCCGGTGGCTCCAGTCCCGCTCCTCGCCATTAAGAGGCTGCTGAGGATCGCGGACGGGGCTCGCAGAGGAAATTGAGGTTTTCCTCCTTTCTTTCTTTTTTTTCTTCGCTCCTTTTTTTTTTTTTTTTTTTTTTTTCTTATGGAAAGGGGATGTAGAGGCGGGGG
>VZTI01001639.1:172756-239547 GCA_013397865.1 Struthidea cinerea | reverse complement strand
CGGGAGCCGGCGGGGCCGGGCCGTGCGCGGCCGCGGGGTTTTGCGCGCCGCGGGGCGGGGGCAGCGCGGGGCCGCCGCGGCCTTTCCTTGGTCTGCTTTTTTTTAATCTCCCTCCTCCCCCGTTGGCCGCTCAGTTTCCGGAGTTTTTTTTTCCAGTAGGATTTGGCCTCCGCCCTGCTTGTCGAGTGCCCCTCGATGCGGTGGGAAAGTAAATGGCGTTGGTCAGCTGCGGGCGGGTGCCCCGCGTGCCTGTGCGGGGGTGGATGTCCCTGGCTGTGACCTCAAGTCTATTTCAAGGAAGATTTCTCAGCATAAACTTTTTTTAAATTTACTTCCTCGCGCTTTCGATATAGCTTTATGTAAAGTACAGAAACTGGAATTCCTGGTGAAGCCAGCACTGAGTTGCCAAGCAAATTCTACTTTTAGAATAAACTGTTTTTATACTGGCTTTACAAGTTGTTTCTAAATTCTTCGATGCTTTCTGCCGGCAGATTGGCTCAGTTTAGGAGGGATTTGCTTTTGTTATATTGCTGTCATGGGATGTTGTGAACCAAATTGAACGTTTTTAGAAAGAGGAGCTGCGGGAGCACTTCTACCAGCTGTTGTGCTGCTGGCATCTGGCAGACCCACTCCGCTCGGCCAAAGTTCCTGAGCTTAAAAGAGGAAAAAGACGTGCTTGGTAATTGATTGCCTGAATGACAGTTTAAAAATATGCTATAGATCAGTGGTTGGTTTGCCATGTAGTATTCATGAATTGATTATGTTTTGGTGTGTCTAGATTTTGTTTTTAATACTTGTTTCCCAGATCTAGTAAAGCTGTCAGTCTTTTCTCAAATACAATGGCATCTAACAAGCAAACAAAAAAGAAAACCAATGGTGTAAATATTTACAGCTTTCTGTTACTGTATTTACAACTGTTTATTAAAATTGTTTTATAAAAAATCTAGCGCTTAAATTCTTGCTAAGGAAACATTTCCTTTCGTTATGGGAGTGGCATGTTGACACCAGGCCTTTTGTATTACCTTGCTGTGGCTCTTGATTTTTTTGTTTTGTTTTCCATCTTTTGGGGAGTTAATGCCACTGCTGTAGTTTATACAAGTGATCTCTGTTTGCCAAAGGGACGTCTAGGCTAAAGGAATAATTTATGCCCTCTTTGTATGAAGAGGTCCCTCTGTGTCCTTTTACCGTCCTGGTTTTAGCAGCTCCCAGAGAGAGATCCCATTAGGCAGGCTTCTTGCAGCTCAGCATTTTAAAAATGCAGAAAGTTTCTATTTTAAGAAAGCAATCAAAGAGCTAATCTAACTTTAATTGCATTGTACTTCTTTTAAAAATAATTATTTTGATGTAATCTGGTTGTAACTTTATCTCGGAACTGATTTGTTGCTTGTGCAGAACAAATAATCGGTTCAGAGGCCTGAAACTTTCTTCTGCACATAGCTGGTGTTCGTCTGAAGGTTAATTTTGCAAGGATCAGGCTCTGGGTGGTAATGTGGAAATGTGCATTTGTGTAGATTTTCCTGCTTGGCTGTTTCTGGTACTGAGCTGCTTTTCCATTGGCTTTAGTTTTTCAGACACTGGACAAGAGGGTAATGTCTGCAAATATGGCTGTTACAATTTATTTGTATGGCCAAAAATATTTTACCATCTTTCCCACCTGTGTCTTTCAAAATACTTTGTAGTTATATAATTGCAATGAGAGCTGTTCGTTTTGGCCTTTTCTGGATGTGCTAGATACACGTTTTAAAACCTCCTCCTAAATTATATGTGATTGAGTGTGTTTCTTTAAAACCTCCCATCAAATAAAATGTGATTTCGTCCTTTTATTAAAAAACTTACACAAATATTTTGGGACATAGCTGTCTAGCAGATAAATGGTTTGCCTTTTATGATCTTACTCTAGCGAGTGCTGGAGCTGTGATTTAAGAACGATGTCTGTCTATGCGTGTTTCTCTGTATAAATCCATATTTAAAAGGATTTGGGGCTTGTTTCTTATTCTGGTGAATAAGAATTCTAGGCATCCCTTATGGAGATCACTGTTTTAAGAAGATGAGGAAAGTCTTTGTCTGCTATCATTTTATGTTAGGTATAGGAGTCAGGGGCAACTTGCAGGGTTCTTTTGTTAGATCTCAAAAGTTGCCAGGGTTTAGTATTTTTCTGACAGAAGCAGAAGGCAAGATTACAGTTACTTGAAACTGAACAAAATTAAATCCTCAAAATGTACTGTGATGTACTCTTGTATTAATGGCCTCAGTTTGTATTCCTGGAATGAGAATGAAAGATGAGTGCTCAAGGAATAACGACCCCATTTTAGAAGCTCTTTTGATAAATACTTAATGTCTTATAAGGAAAATAAATACTAGTTTGACACCCTATTCTTTGTGGAGGTGTCTCTGGACACCATGCTAACATCATGAAAGATGGAAGCATTGAAAAAGTAATTCTTTACTACCCTCTAAGCCCTGCTTCTGTGGTATTAAACCAGGTACAAGCAGTAGTATTGTTGCAAATTCGGAGACTGCAGCCTGGAGGGGAGCAAGCAGCCAGGATCAGGACACGAGTCTCTTATGCTGGCTTGACTGTTGAGAAACCTTAAGGTACCATTAATGTGGAGACTCCTATGTATAACCTGTAAGGAAAACTGATGAGAAGCTGCAAAGAAGGTCATAGAGGGCCACAGGAAACCCACTTTTTCTTAGGGCATGTGTCTTCTGAAGTTTCTGTGTCTCATCAAGTTCTGGAGCTGCTTTTCCCACTGAGCAGAAATCTCGAAGATGTTGTAACCAGGGAACTGGAATCTAGCCCTGGACTTTGACACATTTGCACGGCACTCTCTCTTTCCTGGTCAGGAATGTCCTGGGGGGTTGGTGCCTGGGAGCTTAACAGCTTTCTGGTGACAAGAAAGTGCAAGGAATGACCAGAGAGATTCTTTTGTTGGAACTCATTCCTGTGTGTTTTCCAAGTCTCTGCTTTGATAAAGTTGTTCCTTATGATTAAATACTTCCATGAATAATTGCAGGATTTGTCATTTGAATGTTTAATTAGTTGATACTTGGAGAAAAAAGTCTGCTCCAAAACTCCTCGACCTTTTCCATTTAGTAAATATACACGTGAAACAATGACAGACATCGAATCTTATTTCTTGAGGGCTGCTGACTAATGAGAGAAACTACTTTGGTAGTAACTACTTTAAATACACTTTTAAAAAATAAATCTATTCATTTGGCAGCTGCTGCTCACGAAGTTTGGTACTGGAATGCATTATTCAGCTCACACCCCCTCATCCTTCCAAAATTTAAAATCCCAGAAACAGGCTGTTTTCAGTTATAATGGCAGATGAACTAGAGCTCTCGTTCTTACACTGAGGTTTAGGCAGCTCTCTGTCTTTTGGAAGAGCTAGGTGAAAATCTGAAGTGCTTCTAGTATGTTTATAAGAGTGGTAGTCACTGAGGGTCTAATTCTTCATTTTTTTCCTTGTGAAGTGCAGTGCTCTGTAAATAAACAACCCCTTTGAAATTGTATTTTGTTTTGATTTTTTTGGAGGCATTTTCAATTGAGGATTAATACATGTATCAGAATAATTACTTTGGGGAATTAGTTTCTGATTGATTATTTGATTATTTTTTATTTATTTATCTTGCATTAGAACATATAGTGATGAGAATGTTGCTTTTAATATGTGAGTTATTTAAGGCTATCATTGTGATTAAGAAACAGTTTAGTCTTGCTACTTTGACTTCAAAGATATTACAAGATCAGCTCTTTAACCCCTTTCCTGGGGCTAATCCCATTCTTAAGCATAATGGCTATGGAAGAAATGGGAATGCTGAGTATGGAACATGGGAAAACAAATCTGAAGCTGTGTGGTGCAGCAGCCTGTGTGCTGGGCCCTGCACACCTGGGTTCCCTTCACGTTGCTGCTGGGTATTTTTATCATCGCGGGCAGATAACTTCAACTGCTGTTCCTCTGCCTTGCTGAATTGCTGGCCAGTCTGCAGGGTTCCAGGAAAGTTCCAAAATGTCACTGTAAGTGAAGATCCTTTCCCACTGAATCTCTTCCAGCTGTCCTCCCACTCCATCAGACCATAGCCCTGAGCCCAGGTCTCCCTTCCGTTGTGCCTGGTATCAAGCTGCTTCTCAGGCCTTATACTCCAGGACTGAGCTCTCTCCTCCCCTTTTACCTCTGGGCATTTTCTCTTGTACCTGTTCCTCACAGTCCATGTTGGCAAGAGGCTAAAGCCTAGAGGCAGGGCTTATCTGAATCAGATTAGGGCACCACCAGCCCTTGTGGCATGGCAGATTTTCCCCTATTTTGTGGTCTGTCTTTCTGTAGGTAGAGAGTGATGTCATCAGTGTTAGTTCTCTCCTGACTCCAAACCTATTCCACTGGTGACAGATTTTAAAAGCTATATTTCCAAATCTCTTGATTGCTTTTAGGAGCCTTTATTTTTAAGAAAATGCTGTTCAAATTGATTTCCCTCCTCCAGTTACATTGAGTCTTTTTGCTCATGCTTTTCTCAAATTTTCTTTCTGGTGTATGTATTTTAAATGTACCTTTTTTGAATGTGACAGTTGGACACTTGGCCCTGTGTAATTAGAATCAGACTCTGGAAAGGGATTTTAGGACACAGTTTCATATTTCATATTATATTAAAGAATGTGCTTTGATAGCACAGTGCTTAGTAGAAAGTCTACTGGGAGCATTTGGACCTCGGAAGTGGATATGCATGGACAGACACCAGTGCCCCCATGTAGCCAGTTTCATCACTGGGGTTTATGTAACCTCTTTTGTAAAGGATGCACACAGCTTTGGTTTTTTGTTGTTGTTGTTGTTNTTTGTTTGTTTTTTTTGTTTGTTTGTTTGTTTTTGGTTTTTGGTTTTTTTTGTGGTTTTGTTTTGTTTTGTTTTTGTTTTTGTTTTTGTTGGTTGTTCTGTTGTTGGTTGGTTGGTTTGGGTTTGTGTTTTTAAAAAATTGTTTTTATTTTGAGTTAAAAGCTTTACTGAGCTTTAGCAGCAGGGGAAGTGGGAGAGGATTATGCAATGTGGCATGAAAGGCAAAAAGTTGCCTTCGCAGTTATAGTAGATCAGGTGTGGAGAGTGGCTTTCCCAAAGGCTTGACATCGTGGTGCTTGATGAAGGGAAGAAGGAGGCTGTTTTAAGGAAAGCACAAGAGAGATGACAGAGAAGGAGAAAATAAGTGCAGCTGAAGCTGGAGGATTGACTTTTTCTGTAACTCAGTCAACTGAAAGCCCAGCTGTTCCAGGATACCTCCTCTTCTCTGTCTCCTGGCCTGTCTGGAGATTTGGAAGTAAAATGTCAAAACCAGAATTTTTTAGAAACGTCAGTCTCATCTTAGTGAGTGGATGTTAAAAAGAAGCAGCTCCCTGTGACCAGCTTGGTTTTGGTGTGTCTGTGCATGACTGCATGGTGGCCACTAATAGCCCTGTAAGGGGTATTTTCAGAAATTTGTCCTCTTGTAACAGGATTAGTTCTGCTTCATTAATGCAGAAACAGGGTCTGGCATCTAAGGAGGAGAAACTTACTGTTCCTTGATCCTTCAGGAATCTTCAGTGATACTGTCAAACTGAATCTTCATTATGTCCCACACCATCTGGTAGTTGCTGTAAGAATTACTTGATTAGCCAGAGTCTGTTACCAAACTGAATTCATGTTCCCTTTGATCTTTGAAGGATTGTAGTTGTGCTGTGCATGGAACTGTCGCAGTGAGTTCTTTCTCATGACGAGTCATACTCGAGGAGTATGTACTTGAGACGTGCATACTCTGCTGTCTCTGGAAGAGGCTGTGTCAAGATGAGTGAGTGTGAAAATTCTCTTTCACTGCTCTTCTGGGAAATTTGCTGTAAGTAGGGGACTTAAAACTCACTGCTATGCAGCTCCTAGAAAAGGGTAGTTGAAGATAGGGTGTTGGGGTGAGGTAGAAATAAATTTCCATTTTATTTCCTTGTTAAGTCAGCTGAATTTGACATGAGGAGCTCTGAAAAATCAAGCTGGTAAGATGAATGTTTGAGTGCTAGTGTTAGCTCTGTGAATGTTCTAAATGTAACAGGTAGTGCACAAAAATGAGAAGACGTTGTCTTGGTCCAAAGCATAAATTAAAAGGACAGCATCTTCAAGACAAGAGTGTGTCCAGAGACAACAGTAGTGTAGAATGACTTTTTTTCCACATTTTAAAACAGAAATTATTTTTATTTTGAGGAAGGAGGGTAAGGTAGGAGTAGTCATCTCCAGATGCAGAAATGGAAAGAATTTCCAGTGTAGTGATGTTTCTCTGATTTGTGACTGGTAAAGTTTGACAAAGACTTGATGGGGATGGGAGGAGGGTAGAAGTATTCTACACGAATTCCAAGTTGTTTTCCCCAATAAATTAAAATGGCCAAGCAAAGATTGCTATCTCCAGAATAGCGACTTTTTGTTTGCTACAGAAACTTAGAACAAAAAAAATTGGAACCTGCTGCTGCACCGAGTGATTTTTTTTGTTTGTTTTCCAGATAGGCAGCAGCCAGCACTTGCTTGCTAAAGGAAAGTGCATCAGGCCTGTGTGTAACAGCTCCACTTGAGAAGTGTGTGTTAAGAGTGATTCAGCTTCTAAAGTGTGTCATTCTTTGAAACAAATTTGAGTGGGAAACTGAGGATAGAAAGGGGAATCGTTCCTTGCCCAATGTCAGTCAAGGTTCTGTGATGCAAGAGAGAATATTTGGCAGTAATTCTCTGTTACTCAGTTTCTGAGTGCTCGTGGGAGCTCTTCCAAAACAAATCTAGTCCAATGGTCTAAATGCCTTATTTTGTAGTTTACTTTCTGTGTGGTTGCTTTTGAACTAGAGTTAATGAATTTCCTACTTCTGTCACAACAGACTTATTTAGAAGAAGACCAAAGAGTTCTAAAGTTTTCCGCAACAAGACACTGCTACTCCCTGATCTGTGTGGCCCTGTTCACTTGAGTGAATGGTCAAGATAAAAGGAAGTTGTTGGAAGGTTCTTGCCTATTTTCCTGGGCTAAGTAATGTTAAATACATTTGAATTTAATTAAAAATGCTGATAGAAATCCTGGCTTGGACCTCTTTGGAGGAGTAGACTTTGCTGTAAACAGGATAGATGAAAGGAAGAGATCAAATAGAGGAGGTGACCAAATACAGCTGTCTCTGGAACAAAGAGCTGGGTTGGGCCCAGTGCGGGAAAGCCTCATCCTGTGTTGGGCACATCTGTCCTTTACAGCAATATGTTCAAAAGTCATAGAAGAAAAGGTTGGATATCTTGGCTTTCCTATAGGTGTTTTAGTGAAGACTGTAGAATCTTTATGTAGCTGTTTTCACACTCTGAGAATTAATTCTTTTTTTCCTAAGTGCTGTAAAGAAAGAAATACTAGGTTTGCCGAAGATGCAAAAATGATGACAATGGTGAAAACTCCTCAAGCAGTTGGTCTTGCATAGTAATTGGAGGTGATGGAAAAGCATCTTGACACAGAGAAAGAAAGTGGTTTTAAGAGAAGGTGGAAAGTAGAGGTAAAAGCTTTTAATTATGTTCAATGCACAGGCATAGTCTAGGCCTATACACTTCTCTCAATTCTCAGTTAATTTGATGTCAATATAAGGCTTGTACAGCAACAGGAATTGATTTTTCAATGTCTTGTTTATCCAAAACTCTTTCCATTATAATTATTTGTACACTGTCTCTTCTTACATTCAAACATGACTAAGAAAATATAGTCTCCTTGAGGACCAGTACAGTCGCTATTATTTCTAAATTTTTTTTCTAACCCTCTTGTAGCATCTTGGGTCTTTTCCTCAAACAGTAACTCCCATTTCATTTTTCATCTCTTTCCTCAGTATAAGTTGTACCAGCTAAAGTAATTCTCAGTAGAACATTTTGTGCTGATCCTTAAATGTCATCACCAAACTTTACATGGTTTATACTGTCATGAATTGAAAGGCATTGGTCATGGGGAGGCATGCTGCTTGGGAGCATTTTCAGATTGAAACCTTTTTAGGCTGTTCCAAAAGTGAAAGCTGTATCAGCTAATCTTGAAAATACAAATTATATAAATCTCACATTTGGAACAACTCAAAGCATATATGTATGTAAACCTTGTTAAATGTGGTTTTTCATTTTGCAGTGCCTAGGTATGTCATAAAGGTCAGAAACATGTCACGTGGTCTGGACCTAGCTCCTGGGTAAAGCGATTCTAGTCTGTTTAAATTTCACTGGATTCAAGATCATCAGAATTGAACTGTCTGACACATCCTGGTTTAATGTCCCAGCCATCAGACTCTTCGCTTTTTTAGGGTCAGGACACTGCATGCTGAAGTGTTCCATTTCCTCTCCCCCAACCATTTCTAACAGTCTCTTTTATATCAGTAAAACTATTTCCCCCCTCTCTTTTTTTCTTTTCTATTTAGTAAATAATCTTGTTTTCATATTCTCTCAAGCCAAGGGCTCAAATGTAATATCTCTACATTAAATATAAGTGAACTACTTCTAAGTGTTCCTGCTTCACTGAAATACCTTCAATCTAGATAGCAAGAACAGTGTGAGGTCCCCTTAGGAATTTTAGCAGCTATTTGACCATGCAACTGATGTTAGAGGGAAGGACAAGAACATACCCTCCTACAGAGGGTGCAGATGACTGGCTAGAAGATAACAGATGATACATGATGTTGGCCCCAACTCATGTGTTTGTTTTTACTTTTAATTTGTCATATAAAGTATTTAGGGATTTTTGACATGAAGCATAACATGCGAACGACACCATACCTGCTATGGAGAATTTGTGAGAAGATGTCAGTATGATGACCACATTCTGAAGTAGTGGTTTCTGCAAAGTGCTAAATGAATTCACATTGATCTTACAATACTGGAGGATCTATATTCTGTCATTTGGTACACAGGAGGCCTCTTTCAGCTCCCAGTGGCTTTAGCAGAAGGATGAGCAGGCCCCAGCTGTACTACAGACCTGTTTCCATAGGTTCAGTTTACTTTTCTGCTTTTTTTATGTGTCCCCCTGAAACCTGTGTTATTTTGTCTTGTGAACATACTGGGAGGTTGTACCTCTCATGACAGTGCAGCTTTTGTCTGGAGTATTGACCTTCCTACAGATTTGTTAGTGGATAGCATGGCCTCCATGGTTAGTTTTTGCGTGTCCTCCCTCCCAGCCCCTTCAGAGCCATGTGTAGATGATTCGGCTATTTTCTTCTTGCTGTGAGCAATTTGGTTTAGAGGTAAAATAAAGGTGAGAATTTTACTGCTTCTCAGCTTACTTTTTTTCTTTTTAGGGAAAGAAATATGCTACAGGTGTAACTTGTTATAGCCTCCATCCCTTTGGACTATTCCTTGCTCTGAGGTCCTCAGCTTTTCCTTGTCATGGAGTGCTTGTTGAACACCTGGGTGTTTGTTACTTGCCGTTAGGCGGTGGTCCCCCTGTTGTGGGACTGTCGCACCAAAAGGCCTTGTTCGGTGCTAATAACCGTAGGAGCCCTTGAGAAGGGAAGTCTTGCTTTCTTTCACTGTCACTCAACTAGATTTTTATATTAGTAAAAAAATTTAGTGGAAGGGGCTGAGGGAGCTGATATGAAGATACCTGTAGCTCTGAGTGTTCAATGTTCTGTTGTAGCACATCTCCATTTTCAGAGACCACTGCTTTCTGGCTGAGGTATAAAGCTCCAAAGTATTAATTCATGCAGCTGGCTGCTACAGGGACAGCACATTTGCAGGATCACAATACAAGTAATTTTCCCTTCCCAGACCTTACAAATCACATTTTTTATGTAACCATTTGGATCACATTTCTAGCCCTACCGAAGAGTCTTAGTTTAACAGGAAGAGCTTCCACATACATATTGGTCATCTTTGATCATCCTTGTTTCCTTTCACTGAACCTTTTTCAGTTCTGCTCAAGTGGAAGGTATTAAATGTAGGATAGTGATGACCCCTGCTTTAGCCTCTACCCCTTTCCAAATAATCCTGAGCACTCTGTATACTTCTGTGGGTAAAGTTTCTTCTCTACTACTGAGCAAGAGCTGGGATCTCTATGAAACTGTCCATTCTAACATGGAGATCTTTCTCCTGGCTGGTGGTAATCTCTTTGAGGTCCACCCCTGCATATGTGAGGTTGGAGTTGGGTTTCCTGCATGAGCTCCATTTCACTTGCCATTTTGTTATCCAGTCATTCAATCTGTAGATGCTTACAGTTTCCCTTGCTGCTACTTTCACATTCTTCATGCCTAGCTGATACACTGTGGACTCATCAGTGAAAACACATCATAAATAATAACATGATAACAAAATCTACAAGTCTTCTATCTGGAGTGTAAGATATTATAGATATTGGTCTTCAAATCAGTCATTGCTTATAACCGATGAAATATAATTTGGTGTAATTCAATGTAGAGGTTCTTCTGGCATGATGAATGAGGGACATGGCAATGCCTTCTCACCAGGATGTCCAGATGGAGTTTCCTGTGCACACGGTAACCAATGCATTTTATGTATGTTTGAATATACCTTATTTTCTCATGTACTTTAAGATGTATTTTATAGATATTTGAATACACCTTATTTCTACATGTGAGTTTTTTTATGTTTCAGAATTGTTTTGTACCTATGAAAAATGGGCAGAAACTTTGCTATATGTCATCAGTGCTATCCGAGTGCCAACTTCATTTCAGCGGAACACCTGGATTTCCTACATGTTCTTATTACCTGGAAGAGTAATTTAATAGGTTTTTATGAGTAAAGGCAAATGTTTACAAAAACTTCTGCTTACCAAATCAGCTTTTCTCTTCCTGCTGCAACTCAGGTGTAGTGTGTTTGCTGAGACCTCTTTTGCTGGATGTTGTCCCAAGTATTCGACAGACTACTGCCTTGGCTCTTGGGAGACTTGCTGATTATGATGTGGACCTGGCAGAGGCAGTCGTGAAGGCAGACATTCTTCCACAGCTCATATGTGCATTGCCTGAGGAGAATGTAAGGCATGATTGTTCTTTTAAGTAATATTGTTTTAAACTGTTAAACAGGGAAAGGAAAATCTTTCTGTGTCAGCATCTGCTGTTATTCTAATAGGACATTAAATGTACTGACGTCAGAGCAGCATGTATGTTTGAACCCCTGAGAGATCACGGTGTACTGTATGCCTAAGTCTGACTTCAAATAAGCTTGACTTTAAAATATCATATTACCGTTTAATGCACTATAGGAAATACATTCATTGCACTGTAATGTTTTTAAAATGTTGAGTGATGCTTTGTAAAAGGCCCCTTTTCAAAAAGGAGACGGTGTGGAAGCCGTGGTGATAATTGACTAGGTTTTGTCGATAATACCAGACACTTGTAAAATACATATAAAAAATCTGCACTTCTGTAATGAAATACCTAATATCTCCAAACATAGGCTTTTGGAAATCTGTAGCATGAGAAATAACAAACCTCTGACACAGGAAAATATACTGAAAGGTTTTTGTCTTCATGTTTGTCAAAACCAAAGTACAGTCCCAATTGCAATGCAAATAAATCTGTTGGTCTCTTTCACTCCCTTCCTCACATTTTTCTTCAAGCTCTGTGTCTCTTTCAGCTTTCATTTTTCCAATGAGGCTAACCTAGATTAGCAGAAATACTTTCAACTAAGGTTCCTAACAGCTGGAAACTGACAGCTGAAGGGTTAAGTGTACTGATATCACAACCATACTTATGTTGCAGCTTTGATTTAGGAAAAGTAGGTTTTCAATGGAAATATAATTCGGAAAACTATATATTTTCATTTTCAATCTTTTGGGGAAAATGAAGATGTAAATGTACTCATTGCATACTTTTTGTACATATAGAATCATTGGCTATACAATTAAAATTGAAAAAGAAAAAGCTAAAGAAAAACTTTGATGGCAAGATACTTTGATACTTTGATGGTATAGTTTGGAAACTACCCCCTGCTACAACTTGAAACCCTCTCTAAATTAGCTCGAGTACCCTGAGATAGCTGTAATTAGGGGAAGCAGCAGCAAGACTTGTGTGAGGTCATGGAAAGCCTACTATGCCTTGGTGACTGAGGGCAAGTGAAGGAAACTCATCCAGTTCATGCAGAGTTTAGCAAGCAGACAGTTTGTCACTTCCCACAGGCAAAAAAACTTTTCCATTCCACTCACTCTTAGTGTATCAACATCTGTATTTAAGGATGAGATTCTTTGAGCACACAGTGAATACTGTTTGTACTGATTTATGGGGAACAGTCACAGGGTAACATCCCAGATCAATGTTACATCAATTAAACGGAGCAAACCTCAGTTTTACAGTATGTTCTGACTGTGCCTGTGAATACAGTTTGTTTGTAAATAATGTGTTTTGAATAAAGAAAACAAAGAAGTGTTTTTCTTTGCCAGGAGCATAATTGCTTAGCAGTAACAACATACCCATATTTGTACAGACATAGACTTATGTAAACAACTATGGCTCCATCGAGTTCAGCAAAACTTACAGTAACTTACATTATCTAGGGATTTGACCATTTGTCTGTAGTGCTTCACTTAACTTCTGTTCCCCCTAAATGAGGTTTAATGCTTTGCTTGTAAATTATGTTTAATGTACCTGCTTGTAGGCCTTAACTTAGAAGACTGGATTTTTGACATTAAGGAATTCTATCAGTACTGGTAAACTAAGGAAGGTAAGGGCATGTGTTGGAAGATGACTGTGCTTGTTAATCAGTAGCATGCTCTCTGATGTGGTTTTAGCCAATGCCAGCCATCAAACTACTCAACAATGCTTGGACGTGGTTTAAGGCACAAGGCAGGGACAGTTTCCAGTAGAGCAGATGAGGCCATTGTGCTTTGAGGAAAGAGGAGTTTAGGTGGATGGATGTGTTTTGCTGTGTCACCTTCCTTTAGGTCCAGGGTACATTTTATTTCCTGGGGGACCATTGCTGGTACTCTTCTGTTGCCATATTTTAATGCTTTAGATCAGGCTTTTGAAGGTGTTTGGGTACCTTACAGGATGCACAAAAGCACTCACATCGTTCTTTGTTTTTCTGGACTTGATCCAGAGGGGATGTGGGCTTTGCATTGTTTAAATTTTGGGTACCTTGACAGTAGAACTAGCACTGTAAAGTGCCAAGGCTCCCTGTGCAGAGCAGGGGAGAATCAAACATCTTGGGATGAGATCAAAGCCAGCTGGCATACGGACAGAGAGCCCTCTAGAGCTTGTCCATAGGGATGATCTGTCAGTACCCTGCCTGGAGGGCATACTCCAGGCACATAGACACAGCAGCGGGTTACTTGTGTCCCCATGAATCTTGTCCTTCATGAGGGAGGGGAACTGTCTTTGTCACAACATGGTTTTCTCTGGCCAGAGTACTTTAACTGGGCTCTGGATTTTGAAAACGTAAGGCAGTAGAAGAAACTTAATCTTCAGCTTCCATATCCTAATGGCAGTTATAAAACTGCAGGAAGAGACTGAAACGTGACTTTTTGCGGGAGGACTTAACTATGCTTTTAGAAGAAATCACTGCTGCAGTTTACGTGGGAACCCCATGATGTGTGCAGTGTCATGTGTTATATATACATGCTGAAAACATGTATTTGGTCCAGCACTGAGGGAGATGGGTAGAATTGAGACAAGAGCTTAGACTTCACTTGCTCTTATGACAGAAGGGCCAAGGTGTGTAGTCCTGTTCACAGTGAGCTTTTTCTGGACACATGCAGGAGTAAAATTGCAGGCTGCTTGGTCAAAATGGAGGGTTATTCAGTACTGGGTGTTGGTGGGATGGGTTTTCAGTATCCTAGCTGTGGGTTTTAGGCAGTATTTAGGCATTTCAGGATTCAGATCCTGAACTCTTTTATTGTATCTAATTCTCTCTGTCTCAGTTTCCTGTTTGCAAATGTAAGTAGTGTTTTCTCATAGAGATGTTGTGAGGGTATCTATATTAGAAAGTGTAAAACTTTGCAAGTATTACAGATGGGTAGAATTATTTTAGGAGCTTGCCTTGCATAACCTGTGTAATCTGGTTAAATATGTTAAGAGTTATTGTTTTTGCAGCTCTTGTTGTTCCCTACTCATTTAAACAGACTTACCTAGACTACTATGTTTTCCCCTCTTAGCTCTCTCATTTTTTCTGTTTGTTTATGCACTTACTGCAGATTTTATATCATGAGCTGTCCCAAAGAACTGTAGCTTCATTGTTTGTGTGATGTCTAGTGGTCCTGATTTGGATCTGCAGGAGATATTGCTTCTACTAAAAAAGTCTAATTTAGGCATGTCTGTACTATATTATGCTTTGAACTTCCTAATGTTAGTGAAAGTTTGTTTGTTTGTTTCTGATTTGTCTAGCGTTACTACAAGAAAACAGCTGCATTTGTGCTAAGAGCAATTGCTAAACATTCTCCACAGCTAGCTCAGGCAATAGTTCAGTGTGGAGCACTGGAAATGCTGGTGATTTGCTTGGAAGATTTTGACCCTGGAGTCAAAGAAGGTGCATCTTGGACATTTGGGTATATTGCCCGACACAATCCAGGTAACAAGTTTCATGTGTGTTTTCTTTGAGCTTAATGTTATGTGATAATTATAATAAATTGCATTATTTTGGTAAATAGAACAAGATGCTTTTTCTTCTCTACTGTTACAAAATTTTAAATTTGGGATAAAACCCTGGTGTAACTGTACCATTCCAACAATGCTGTACCTTTTTGTGGGAAACTGGCATACCTGACACCACCAGTGCCCACTTATGAGAGGTGCTTTAAGAGGAGATTGGGAGTTGGGCCTGTGGTCTGGAAAGGACAATCTGCTTTATTCCTCTTCATGAAGAGATTTCTGAATCTTTATATATTGTGTAAGTGTTACTGCAGAACCAAATTTCTTTTGCTTGACATTAGTTCTTGTTTTATATACATAGTTGAATGGAGAAGCTTAGGGAGAAGCAAGTTTCATTCAGCTTACAGCAGTGTCTGCAGGATAAAAAGGCCAAATTTATTGCACTGATTATGTTATCATTAGCCAGTGGACCACACTACTCTCTGAGAGTCAGGAATAGATCCTAGGAATCCAATATTGAGCAGTTCACTGCTGTCTCACAGGCAGTTGTATAACTCACTGGTGGTGTCATGTTCCTATTTAAAAGCTGATCCACGTGGTTGATAGTTCTTTTACCAGCTATTTTTATATAGTTCAAGTAAAAGTTTAGGCTGTGAATGAAAGAACTGAGGGAAGAAACTGCTGGCTGGAAGGGGTGGGAGAAATGGTTAGTGTTCATATTGTTTAAACTAATTTTAGGATCATAACATTAACTCATGGTTTTATATTTAGTTTTGGCTCTAAAATGTACATAGACTGATTTTGGAAGTGGTTTTCTTTGTTTTTTAATCAATACAGTGTGTTGGACTGCAGAAGGCATGGGGGATTCCCTCTTCCCACTTAGAGGATTAGCTTTCTGGGACAGTCTCCAAAGTTGTTAGCACCTTTCTAACAGATTACATTTTCTGGGGAACAAATTAATTCTTGGGAGACCTCTCTGGTAAAGATCTTTTATCTTTTGGTGATCAGGATTGAATTCCACCCTTGGTGGAAAACAGTTGTTTGTTCCATCTGAAAGATATTTATCTAAGTATCAAAAGCATTCATTTGTATAAATGTGTGTAGTGTGTGTGTGTGTTACTCCTAACATAAACATTTCTGCAGTTTTGTTATGTCAGTAAATCAATATTGACTCACTTCAATTGCCCTTCATGCTATTCACTGCATGAATGCTGACTGATCTTTAGGGTGATCCAGTTCACTCTGTGACAGCATTGTCTGCAAAGATGGAGGTGATGTGGGGGTATTGAAGACAACAAATTCCTTGTACAAATTTTTATTCCATGGTTATGAATAATTTATTTGCTGATGGTGAATGGGTGCATACCTTATGTCAATTTACAACGACAATAAGAACAGCATCCTCAGAAATTAGGTTGAAATTGTGAGTGCTACCAAGCTGCAAGCATCCGTAGATTTAATCAGTAAAAAAAACCCCGAATGCCAACAAAAACCCACCAAAAGATGCCTGAAAAATTGCCTGGCTACAGCAAATTTAGGGGATTTACCTGCCCCTATAACACAGTCACAGTATGTCTCTAAAATCATTATTGAAAGTAGAGGAGTTATACTGTGCATGGTATGTTTCTTACACTGCTACAAGCATGCCTTTGCAACAGGGTATTGTTGGAGATGGGATACAGAGATAGAGAAATGGGATACAGAGACTTTTTCTTATCAATAGCTGGTGTTTACTGTTCATGAAACTCTGTATTAGACTAACATGCTCCTGTTGACCAAATTTGGCAGTTATGATTTTCTGTCATTCGCTGTCTGTGGACACATAATGAAGCTTTAACTTTAAAAATAGAGCTGAGTGCGGAATGGTTTCCCTCAGCCACAAAAGGTTTTTCAGTTTCAAAAATTGTTACAGTTCCTAACTGGGACAATATTAAGACTTTTCTCTCTCCTGAAAAGACTGGGGAGCAGGGAGATTTGTTTGCCCCAGCAAGAAAAGTTTAAAAATTAGGGCATATCTCTGGAGTTAAAGTCCTGATCTGTTTTAGGCAGGATGTGAACCTCTGTGAGTGCAATCAAAGGCACTTGGCATTCACTGATAACTGCAATGGTGAGGGTCTCTCTCTCTGCTTTTATTCAGAAATGCATCCATGACCTAGTAAAGCTACTGTCTAAGAACTGCAGTGTATGTTCCCCTGAAAAGTCTTCCATTTTGAGAAATCTAGGCTTTTTTTTTTTCCTTCTGGTGAAAACATTCTCTAGTTAGCAAGTTCTGTACTGACTTAGTATAAAAATCTCTTAAAATGCAGTTCTTATGTGAACAGATGTCGCCAGAAGGCCTGTGAGATTTTAGGTCAAGACAAATGTCTCATGAGGTTTCAAGACACTAGAAATCTTGCCAGGTCAGATTCCAAAATTTAGGAACTGCCCTTGCAGTTCTGCTCTTTCTTTCCCTTTGAGCTGAATTTCAGATACTGATCTTACTCCAAAGTGTACAAATCAATGTGGTGTGATTTTGCCATACATTATTTCTACTATTTGTGTTTAAACAGAAAAGTAAGGTGTTTCAAATACCATAAATACCATCAGGTCCATGAAAAATATTTTGCAACATTTTACTTATACCATATTCAGTTACTTTTAAAGTGCAAAATTCTTTTCTTTGAAGTATGCAAATAATTTGGCTTTCCATCTTCTTTGTCTACATTAAAGGTGTAACTTATTGATTGTCTCATACCTGCTTCAATATACTGTAAAGTGGTAGAAAAACAAAAGTAAACAGTGCCGTTTATACTGAAGGATATTGCTAAGAGCAGAGTTTTGCTCATTTTCTGTCATACAGTGGATCATAGCTTAGCTTGGAAGGGACCTTAGGAGATCTCTAGTCCAGCTTCCCGCTCAAAGCAGCATCAGCTACTAGAACAGGTTCCTCAGCTCTTCAGTGATTTGAGTCTAGCCTCCATCCTCATGATGAAAGGTTTTCCCGCTGGTTCCAGTGGAATCTTTAGCACTGTGGTTGTAGTGGCCTGCATAAACGTCTGATTTTGAAGTGCAGCCTTTGGGCTACTTGTGGGAATTAGAGTCTTTCCATGTGGCCATAACATGATCACACAGTCCTCAGAAAAATACAGTATTGGTGGTTGTTCTGGTCAAAACTTGTTGTTTCCTGTGGATGCACCTGCTACCACAGCAAGGTCTGTTTGAGAACTCTGGTCTGAACTGAAACTTGCATTTCCTTCCAACTAGGGGTCTTGCTGCTGCTCTACTATGTGGATATAATATTGTATATTGTCAATACAATATTGAGCTGATTTTCTTTCTTCGACGACAACCTGCATGTTCACTTTCTCACCTTCATCTTTTTTCCCTCATCTGTTTTTTTTCAATCCATACCATTATTGCCAACATGTTAATGTTAGTGGGGTTTTTTTTAACCCCTTAAACTAGTTTAGAATGATCCTGTAAGACTTCCCGTTGTTTTCACTGGGTATGTAGGTAGGATCTTGACTCCACTTTGTTGGCTTTCCACTCTTCCTGATCACGTAAACTCATGATGAGGCTTCAACTTAGGATTAATCTCTTCGTCCCTGATGAGTACTTTTGTATTAACACAAACCAGCGCAACTATAGTACAACTTCTAGTTGAACTGGTGTCGTCTCAGAGTCCAAAATCTGTCTTTATTAGTCGTTCTTCTACATTCATTTGAGTCTTGTCTGCAGTATCCCCACTTGGTAAAATCTTCCTCATGTAAACCTGGGTGAAAGCGGTTAATTTATGGTCAGTTTTGAGCCATAGTTCTCTTGTCTCTGAACATACGGAGTTGGGTTTCCTACATCCACTCACGTGGGGAGAAGTTCAACTTTACCATCATGTACTCGGACAAGTTCCTTGAGTTGTACACCAATGTGAGTTCCAAGCCTGTAGTTTTCATAACCTTCTGTGGAATTAAATGAGGTTCATACATTAGCTTTCCTCTGCTGTTGTTTTCCTGTGCAGCTGTGGGTCTTGTCTTTGCCCTTATAATCAAGCCTTGGCAGAGTATTTGGAAGAGTATTTTTGTAATTTTTTCCAGTTCTTTTAATTTTTTCTGACTGAATATTTGGTTCTAAAAATTTCTTCTTGACAAGTTTATTTTCTCCTCTAACTCCTTCTCAGTCTTAATTTTTTCCCACCTCTGTGTTTCTAATTGGGTGGCAAAGTTTCATGAATCTTTTGGTGTATAGTTGGCATTAAAGATGTTCTACCAATATCTAGGAAGATTAATTGAGCCTTTTCTTGCAGGAAAAAAAAAGAATTACAATTTATAATCGAATCATTAATA
This sequence comes from Struthidea cinerea, assembly GCA_013397865.1. NCBI lineage: Eukaryota > Metazoa > Chordata > Aves > Passeriformes > Corcoracidae > Struthidea > Struthidea cinerea. The sequence continues at coordinate 220,704 of VZTI01001639.1, read as the reverse complement.
CTTAGAATTGTAGTTTTGCGCTGAATTTGCAGGGAAACATGATGGGAAGTACTGTGTTTCCTTTCTTCCCTGCCTAAGCTTTTCTGTTTTTCTGACAGTCCATTTACGACTTGTCTGTCTTGACACATGGTCCAGCGCTCCATGTGGTAAGTTATTAGACATGAACCTTATAAACACCACTGGAAGAAAAACCATTTAATTACCCATGACCAACAGTAACCATCAGTATTTAAATGATATCAGACTTCTAACATCAAGAGCTGATCTAAATTGAATCAGATTTAGTTTTTTCTTTTGAAATAACTTTTATGGTTGCTTTTACATGCCTGAGTGTAGCTGTGACCTGAAAGTATTGCTCTTTCTCTCCCTGCTTGAACTTCATGATTTTAGCTCATAAGACATCAAAAAAGCCCATTCTTCTAGCACCATGTCCCTCTTGACATCAGATTCTTGATACTAGCATTTCCCAGCAGACTGTGGCCAGTGGAACTGGTTGGTCTGAAGTTCTGAGGCACAATTGGATGGGTTAGTCTGGGCTGTTGGTCAGTAGATCACCAAGTATTCCACTTGGTCAGTGTACAGCAGCAAAACATAATCTGAAGAAACTGAGCATGGCTTTTTCCATGAAAAGCTGACTGTATCTTATACCACTTATATTGATTAGCTCGTTTTCAGATTTGTTTTTACATACATTTCAGGTACATTTCACTTCAAATTTGTAAAACTGAAGATACAGCATTTGAGTTTTGTTGAAATCTTATGATCTGTGTGTATTTTGAGGATGCATGCGATACATTTTCAGTCAAATAGTTATTTGAAAAATGAACTTTGTAGAGTTAATTTTACAGATTCACAGAATGTTCTGAATTGGAAGGGACCCACAAGGATCAAGTCCAACTCTTAAGTAAATGGCCTGTACAGGGGTTGAACCCACAACTTTGCCGTTATTGGCACCATGCTCTAGCTAACTAAGCTTATTTCAGGGTATTGTATTAGTTTGAAAATTACTGCTATATTTAATGTTTTTGATGTAATATTTATATTTTCTTTAAAATATTGTATCGTAAAATAACATACAGTGTAAATATTTGACTTATCACATGTATTGCAGTGTGTGGCTATAACTCACTAATTGAAAACAAATCTGGTCTGGAACATTATTTGGATATTAACAACATAATGATGACATGACTTACAGATTTCATGAAAAACTGTATTAGTCTATGTATATTTAATGAAGTATGCTGTATTTTTCTTAGTATGAAAATCTCTTTATGGATGGACTATAAATCAAAAGCTAAGTTAGAGTCTTGAAATACAACAGCCATATGTTGCCATGGTACTGTAAGTCAAGATAAATGTTAAAGATAATAATGGATATGCATAATAAGGTGTAGCAAAACTGAATGAAGAACCTAATAGATTATTGAATCCCCTATGGTTTTTACCACTTTTTCAACACTATTTTAAAATAGCACAGCTTGGTTATAATATAAATTTTGCTTCTGATATCCAGTAATTCTCATTTTAGGACTGTGATTAATGCTGCATACACAGAGAGAGCTAATGAATTTCTAATAGTGTAATTTTTGTCCATGTCAGATAATCACATGCTCAGATTTTTTTTTTTTTTTTGTTTAAGGTGCAGTTAGTTAAGGATATTGTGCTAATCTCAGACACACAATATCACTGATGATATTTCTCATTTGTCTAATTGTGTATGATAACATTTTCTTGTCATTAAGGTATAAATTCTGTCTCATCCCGTGTATGGTAGGAAAGACTAGTTTTGATCAGCAAGTTCCATTTTTCCAATCTTTTATGTAAGACAAATCTTTTATGTATGTTTTTTGTATTTTTGTTTTTGGCATTTGATCTATGCTAATATCTGCTTATCATTTAAAGAGGGTAAAATGCTCTCTAATTAGCTGGTTGGTAAAATTTTGGTACTTTGGCTTTCTGTGTTGTTGTTAGCCATGCATAAAATGCTTTCCTATTGATCAGTGTAGAATAGCCAGGGTTTAAACAGCTGACATCTGCTTACTTTAAAAAAAGAAAAAGAAAACAGAATAACAAACCATTTCAGCCTAATCTACCTCAAATGTGTGCATGTAAATGGGGGTCCATCTATTGACCTGCATTCTTTTCAGTTGTGGATTGGTCCACACGGTTTATGAAACCAGGAGGGCTGATTTGAAATGCAGATGTCGAGACAGTGAACTACACCCTCCCCTTTTTCCTTTGCTGTATCTGTCAGGGTGAAAAATGGCTTGCACAAGGGTCAGTCACCCATACTCACTTAATTACTTTCCTTGGACCTACAGAACTGTCACAAGCTGTGGTGGATGCAGGCGCTGTTCCTCTTTTAGTGCTCTGTATCCAGGAGCCAGAAATTGCTTTGAAAAGGATTGCTGCTTCAACTCTCAGTGATATTTCAAAGCATTCTCCAGAGTTAGCACAGACAGTAGTGGATGCAGGAGCTATCGCTCACTTAGCTCAGATGATCCTGAACCCTGATGCTAAACTGAAGGTACATTTAATTTTTTTTTTAATCTCCATTATACCGGTCATTACTTGAGATTGAATCAAAGACACGGATGTGCATATTTATTTAGAAGCTCTGGGTTTGGGTGTTAACAAAATGTAACTATGTAGTTAGTGACAAAGAGTTCTGAACATATTTACAAATTTAGCTACTGGATATAAAATGCAGCTCTGTGTGAGGAACAGCTTAACTAATCTTTAAAGTGAATAGTATGGGGGTTTTTAAAGAAATATATAGTATATGAAGAATGCAACAGATACTTTTAATAGATAAAATTGGCACATTTCAGTTACAAAAAAGGTTTTGCATACTAAAGATTATACGATAAGCCAGTTAGTAGTGAACTTGTGTTTTAGAATGTACTAACTGATGTGAGTAGCTGTTGTCAAAGGTTTAATCACTAGTGTTTAATTGACAAAAAAATTGTTTCTTATTATAAATTTCTGTCTTGCTCTAACAAACAGAAGACAACATAAAAATGCCACAAAAATTTCTTAATACAAGATCTGACAGATCCAATTTATGCAAATAAAAATACTTTCTACAGATTTTACTAAATTTTAAATTACAGTTTAAAATGGTATGTATATATATATTCTTTTTTAATATATACAAGCTTGAATGGGATAAAACAAAAGAGAAACTTTTATTCAGGAACCAGTGAATGTTCTGTGCCATTATATTTGTGCATGAATTGACTCAGTGAATTGTGAAATAGCTGTAATTGTTTTCCCTATCCTTCTTTGTTTTCCTTGATGCAATAGATTTTTGTGTGCAGGGGGAGTGTGTGTTGTGGGATGTTTGTATACTATTGATTTTATAACAATTTTTATTTACTAGCGTCAGGTGCTGTCAGCTCTAAGCCAAATAGCAAAGCATTCAGTGGATCTTGCAGAGTTGGTGGTTGAAGCAGAAATTTTCCCAGTTGTGCTCACATGCCTGAAGGACTCAGATGAATATGTCAAGAAAAATGGTGCAACTTTAATTAGAGAGATAGCAAAGCATACGCCTGAGGTAAAACCTTGAAAATGCAAATACAAGGTCATATCATTAGATTTTACACTTTAAATAAAATACAGGATTATTCTGTCATTTGCTTTTCGAAAGGGAGGGCAAATAGCTGTTTGGCATGTTCATTGGAAAATATGGAAATGCTTGCTGATATTATGAGATGTGTATTGAATATGAATTTGGTTAGGAAACTGGGAATCATAAAATGTATACCTAGCTACTCCATTCTATGAGATATCAGCACAGAGAGGGAGTTCTTGGCTGACAGGACTGTCAGTCCTAGATATTAAAAGTATTATGAGAAAAGCCTCATAGAAGTCATGATACCAGCTAATAAATTGCAAGATCATCCTTTAACAATAATAGATGGTGTGTGCATTTTTAAAAATCTTCATGGGTGCTGGGATCACATTTTAATTTTTTTTTCCAATGACAGCGAAGATCAAAAAATCTCTTATTTATTATTAACCTGATGGTGACTTGAATTTGTAATTTGAGTTTGAGCTTTTAGAGTGTTTTTGCCCATAGGAAGGTGGGGTTGTTTGGCAAAGTCAATACAAAATAAATAGGAAAACCATATGATTATAACTATGTTAATCTGCCAGACTACAGAGATAATTAAAAGGCTCTAAATATGACTTTGGAATGAAATATACGCCATGTATTTGTGGAACACACTAATGCTGAGCGTAGTAATTTCAAAATGATGATACTGACTTAACAACTGAGTAGTGTTTAAACATGAATGTTGTGCAGTTTTTTCAGCCTGCCACTCTAAGCTGGTGATAAAAGTTTACAGTCTTGGCGCATTTCCTGCTTTCTCTCTGTACCTCATGGGCAATGGAACTTCACTTCCTCAAAAAAGTGAAGAAATTATCATTATCAAAGGGGGCCCTAGAGTCAGAAGCCAGAGACCAAACTCAGGACTGCAGGTAAAGTCAGAAGAGCTGCTAGCACCAGATCTTCCATGCAAGAGGAACTGGCCATGCTAGCAGCTCTCCGAAGAAGCAGTGGGAAGGATCTTGGTGACTCTCAGTGGGAAGTCACAATCCGTGTCTGACTTCAGAGTGACAGAGATGACTGTCCATCTCTGGGCAACTCTATTCAAGCAACCCATGTTGCAGCCAGACAGGCTGGCAAATGATATTTCTAGAGGACTTGGCTGTGTCATTTGAGACTCATGGCTTTTCGATCTCGGCTCTCTATCTGCATATGCAGTAAAAGTCACGTGAAGGTCAGCATCAGAGGGACTTAGAGTGAGTGCTGAGGGACACGGCAGGAGCTCTGCACATCCAGGTGCACTTGGCTGCGTCCAGACATAGGACTTGGTTGCCACTGGCTGTAATTCACAATCATGTGAACAGATTTTCCTAAGTAATAACTGAAAATTTCATCCAACTCTTTCATGAAGAAAACAATCCCCTTTTAAAGGCTCTAAGACAAAGGTGGATTTTGTATTTTTAGAAATCAACTGGATTGGGAATTCACATGCCTCGGTTTTGTTAATTTAATTTTGACTTTTAAGAACATGTTGCTTTTGCTTTGGAATCCGTAGGGAGAATGGGATATACCTAAAAATGTGGAAGAAAATAATAATAATACTAAGAAATAATTTTAATTTCTGTGCATTTTTGATATCATATATGTTCTACTGCTGTCCCTGAACTGATGTGAGAAGTTTCGTTTTGGAAAAAACCCATGTTGCATAGCTTATAAGCACGGCTGTGCAATTTGGCATTCTGGGGCAGACTCCATTGCCCATCAAGTGTGTTCCCTGGACACTTCCCTCAGAGCATGCTAACATGGCAGAGTGGTGCAGCCCAAGTCGATTTTGCACATCCAGAATAGTTGTCCTTGGCTTCATGCCTCAGTGTGAAGATCCACAAAGGATTTTATGCCACAGAGGTAATTTAGAATGCAGGTGAGAGGAGGAATGGGCCTTTCCCTCTGTCACTGCACAGAACATAGGATGTTAGCTTGGGAATGAGGGGGCACTAGGATGAAACAGTATCTGGCTCAGTAGGTGCATCTTCAAGATCATTCATGTGATAGGCTGTCATTTGCACATTTCTCTGACATGTGATGATGGGGTTGAGAATATGTCATTCCATGCTATACAGAATCAAGAATTCAGAACCCTGATTTCCTTGCAGTAAAGTTGTTCAAAAACACAGTAGCAAATTAACTTCATTCCTGAAAACTTCATGCTGCACTTAGTTCCCAACAGTCTGTATGATACATTGCTTTTATTCTATCTTTATTTTGTAAATCAGCAGCAATACATTAAAAGACTTCTCTGATGTAGTACTTTATGCCTGTTGATACTTCACAGTATCTAATCTCTTCTGTTTATCTTTCCAGCTTTCACAGCTTATAGTAAATTCAGGCGGAGTTGCCGCTGTGATTGATTGTATTGGCAGCTGCAGAGGGACTGTCAGACTGCCTGGCATCATGACACTTGGTTATGTGGCAGCTCATTCGGAGAACCTGTCAATGGCAGTGATTGTCTCCAAGGTTAGCTATCACTTTGTTGTCTTCGTATGGTTCTTTAGCAGTATTCTTTGGTACAGATACAAATTAACATAGGCAGAGAATGTATTTTGTGACAGGATTATATACTTGCTCTTGATAAACGCACTTTCTCCTTGTATTGCTGCTTGCTATTGAGTGAAATTATGTGGTAACCTGACAAAAGGGTGTCTTTATGGTGTTGAACCTTTTACAAAATATCTGGATTGTTGGTATTACAGTGCATGATTTTTCTGTGTTGCAATTGCATGAGAACAGAAAATAAGTCACTGAATTTCTGTAGTCTGCTACCTCTTAAAATGTGTATTTGTGGCTACATCAAAACCATCTTTGAAACGACTATGTTTAATGGCGTGTTCTTCATTGTACTAGCATGACTCTGCTTGTACTGCTGGAGTATCTTGCAACAGCAGTCTTCAGACTTGAAAAGGCCTCAGTTTCTAATGTAGCATGGTTTGATTCAGTTGTGCAAGTGACTTTCAAATGAGTAAAGTTAAACATTTAAACATTTTCAGGTTTAAATAAATTCTGCTGGGCAATGATATAGAAGAGGGAGAATTTGCAATGTTTGCAATAGGTGAAATTAGTGCCTGGCATAGTAGTCTGATGTGAATAATGCTAACTAATGACAGAAGGAAGGAAATAATTTCACTAACATTTTTGACCCATTTTCACACTATGTCAGTCATTTAAAATATACTGTATAAGTGGAAACAACAAAACAATATAAACAGAGGAACAGAAATGTCTTCGAGTAGAAATGCGAGTTGAAAAATGACAGTTGCTACAATGTAACATAATATAGTATGCAGGGAAAGTAGGAGTGATTAAAAAAATGCTCCTCTGTATTTTAAAACTAGAGAAATAGATGCTTTTTTCTTGCCCTCTCTGGAGGCCCTTCTTCTCTGGATGTGTCTGTCTTTCCACTTTCAGGGACGCCTAGAGCAAATATGCTCCTGCTGTTGAGTGTTTTAAGTGGGATGAAACCAGGATTAAGTTCTAGAGGAAGCCCCTAAGTGTTAAATTTTTGAAGAGTAATAATGATTCCTATCATAACTGCATGGAACTGCCGTGAGAGCCATTGTAGGGATCTGGGCAAACTTTGATGAAATTAAATATGTTAGTGAATGATCTACAAAAGAAATAATAATAAACCTGAATAAACCCAAAACCCGTTAAAAAAAAACTGCTTCAGGGGAGGCTAAGCTTGGAGTGGCATATAGTGCTGAGGACAGGGCTTGGTAATCTGGAATGATTTGAAACAAATGCACTGTGGCATAACCACATGCAGTTAGACACTGATGATGTTATGATGTAAAGTGATAGCTCCATTCTATGGTACTCTAATCTAGAAAGGATGAATTTTGAACAATGATTTTTGGGATCATACTGGACAAACACTTCATTGTGGTCTTCTGCTGTAATGCAGTGGCAAAATACCCCACAACAATTTAGTCCTTTGCAGTATGAAAGAGTAGAAGATGAAGCATTATTTATTGGAAAAGAGAAGTTAATCTATCTGTAGTAGTAATATACATAGTTTTACTGTCTATATTTGAAAAGGCTCTTGGGAAAAAAACCCAAAACAACAAAGCAGAAAACTGTGCAGAAAAGACTAAAGAAGGATTCATGGGATGGAGGAAAAGGTTTTTGGGATAGAGGTTTAGTAGCCTTGCCTTACCTAAAGTAGCATGAAATGTTTCCTATTGGAGTGTTTTGGCATGAAATACCAGCTGCTAAGTAGTTGTTGAAAAAGTATGGAGACCCTGAACCAGAACAACTTTAGCAACAGCTGGATGTGAGATCTCCATCTCTTGATGTCTGCAAATCATGAGTTGAAACCTTTCTGGAAGTGATTGAATGAGTCAAACATAAACTACTGGACTCAAGAAGAGGTTGATAAGTTGAAATTTAGTGCTGTGGGTAATACAAAAGAAAGACTCCGTGACTGAGCCCTTCTGGTCTTAAACTGATTTCACAGAATCATAAGCACTCAAATTCTTTTATTTTCAGTCTGAGAAATCTGCAACCTTTACTCAGTACAGTCTGAATTATGTTGTGTATTCTTTTTATACCTTAAATTTGCATTTTTTTCAAACTGCCCTCTGACTTAGAACATTGAATCTGTTTCTCTTTAACTGCATCTATTAAGATTTATTGAAAATTCTTGCTAGTCATGATGATGTAAAAATATGGCACTGCTAGCATGCATTCTCTTACAGCTTTTCTTAGAAGAAGGGTGTAAATAGAGAAATATTTTCTAACTATCTGTATCTGTTTCGCATTGTCATTCCCTGGTCTACATTTGTAAAGGTTGTGCTTTTGATTAATGCTACAGGGAATACCACCACTGTGTGTGTGCTTGATAGAAGAACATGAAGATCATATTAAGGCAGCAGCTGCTTGGGCCTTGGGACAGATTGGAAGACATACTGCTGAGCATGCACGTCATGTTGCAGTAGCAAACGTGCTGCCCACACTGCTCGATATCTATGTGGACACACGCAGCTCAGAAGATCTTAAAATGAAAGCAAGTATATTTGTAGTATTTTCAGTATGGTATATTAATTGTAATCAAGAGGTTTAAGTGCTTAAAAACTACTAAGTTATATGTGTTTTTATTGATGCTCACCAAGTCACAGCTTTCCTGGGTGCAGGGTGTCTGAAGGGTGTGTCATTTATTCGGGGACTGGCTGGTCCTAATGCATGTGCATATGGTGTATACCAAATCATATGCTACAGCCACCGCAGTCTAATCCCATATTGTTTTCCCAGTTTAGATCAGAGTTGCGTAGACCCATAAATGCTGTAATTTCTTGTGACTCATTTCTAATTATCTTTTTTGCAAGTATAAGCTCTTGTAGAAAATTCTATAGTCCTTTTAGTAATTTTGCTTACATTTTTATTATTATAATAAAACTGTAACAGCTAATCAAGGCTCTGCTCTTTAAAACATGCAACTTCCCATGTTTAGGGCCTTTCCTTGTGTGGGAGCTAGTGGAGTTGCAGTTTAGTAAAGTGTGCTTTTGAGCAACAGTAAGTGAACCAGCTGAAGAGCACAATAGGACAGGATATTGTACAATAGGATCTCCCATGTTGCATTATGCTTCTGCACATTCCACTGAAATACCACATTCCAGATCTGTAAAGTAACTTTTATGTAGTAATTTCTAGTGGTCCCAAAAATACTGAAGCCAAATTAGCTGTACCTGTAATCTTGTCCAAGAAGGTCACTACTGCTTGTATCGATCAACATTGAGTTTGTTTTCAGAAATATGCACCAATGCACAATTGTTTCACTCTCTCTCTTCCCCCCTGCCTGGACAGTACTGCACTTTGCTGTCCCAGACCAGCAGCCTCTCCTAGTAAGCCACTTCTAAAATATAATCTTTTAAAATGTGTTTTGATTTAACTTTCTCATTATATTAGAGTACTTCAATTTACCTAAAGGGTCTACTCCAGCTTTCATTATAGTCAAAGGAAAATTGCCATTACTTTAACTGTAGATAACATAATAAGAATATGATGCACTGTAGGTTTTGAGGTTTAATAAATCTAAGTAGAAAATTGATTCTTCATTAAGTGACCTGATAGATATCATAGTTTCTCTTCAGAAATTGCTCATTGAAAATTCTGATCAATTTGCTTTTTTGATCAGACTTCAGTGATATATATGAATTCTTGTTTTCATTGATGTCTTACTAGAGAAATTTTATTTTGCATTTCAATAGACTAAGAAAGCCTTAAAGAATATTCTTCAGAAATGCACGTATCTTCCAGCACTTGAACCATTGCTTCATGAGGCCCCTCCCAATATTATGAAGCATATTATTGGGCAGTTTAGTAAGGTAAGAAAAGGCACTGCTTGATGTGTAATTTGTTAGTTGTTTCCCATTTAGCAAGGAAGCTATCTTTCCAAAGAAGAAGTTGCTCTAAAGGTGTTATTGTTTTCTCAGGATCCTCAAGCATCCCTTCAAAAGCAGTTGGGATCCTGTTCTTTTGTCTGATACAGCTGGATACTGTTTCATTTGGAATCTGCCATAATTCATCCTAAGACTGGGAAAACAGTTTCTTAGAAGCAAGGTGTTTTTTTCTTCCTTGCCTCTTGAGATTAAGTGGAATATTAACTCACGTGCAAATATTTTCGCTGAGCCAATGTATCACATAAATCCCAGTCACATCTGTTTTAGATAAAGTACAAGCTGTCTGTACAGGAGTGACTTAAGTCAGGTATTTTACAATAATATAAAGGCTTCACTCCTTTTATCCTGATTAATTTTCAGTCTCAAGTAAGTGTAAAAATGCCAAATCTTTTCTCATCCCTCTCAAAATTTTGAAAGTTAGTTGTTAATTACATTGTTGATTTGAACACAGCATGTAAAAGTGATACAATTTAATAAAAATATTTAAAATTTGTAAGTAATTGCTGACTAACTGGGAGATTTGCAGTGTCTTGTCATGTTCAGCATGTGTTGGGAATCCTGTTCAACTATGGACTATGTTTTGTGCAGTACTCTGCAGTGTAACCTGTTAGCAGGGTATACCAAGTTTCTCTGGTGAGATGTTCTTTGTGGAAATGGCCAAGTAAAACACTCTTGATACTCAGTTCTGATTATGACAGATCTTAAAGCCCTGCTGTTGGTAGTGCAGATTCCTGATTATGTTGCCATAGTTTAATTTGTCCTGTCTTCTTTCTAATTCTGTACGAAGAGTGGAGATTTGTACAGAATCCAGTCCCTTTTGCTTCTCCATGCTGACTGGAGCTTTTAATGAGCCGAGTGCATAGCAATTGGTTACCCAGTGTATATTTGAACATTGCTTGCTATTGAAATGGCTTTGTGCCCTTCATATCAGCTGATATTTTGTTTTGTTTCATTTTTCTCCTTTGCCTATATGTTATTAAACTATACTTGTCTGGCATTTGCTCTTCTGAAGTATACTTTTAAAATTAAGGTCTCTGTAGTAAAAGCATTTTTCTTTCCTGTACCATAGCTTGGGAATTTCCTATTCTTAGCGCTGTGGTCTATTATTTCTGAGGGCTTATTTATAGCACAGTAAAAGCCTTATTTCCAAGCTGTGCTTCAAAATGGGGTGCTATTTGTTTTTCATGCTGGACTGTGCATTTTAGCATTAGCATTTTCAGGGTTTGTGCAATTCTGTGCTGTCTCAGGTTGGTCTGGGGGAAGGGACTGTGTCTCAGAGGTGCTCTCTCTCTTTAGGGCCCCTTCTGAGAGAGTTTTCTGCTGTCTTACCCAGCCTGGAAGTCACAGTGTGGAGGAGGAAGGCAGGGAAAGGGCCATATCCTGTCTCCTTGCTAGTTCCTCCTTGGCAGTTCTTGTTGTGGGAGATATGTGAAAACAGACGTCTGTTCAGTTCTCACAACGAAAAGATCACAGTTGCTCCTGACACTTCTGTGGAGCATATAATAGAGAGAAGTCTCTGTGCTCTCCTGCTTTTTCTTTACCTCTCTGTTGATTTTGTACAGCCTAGAGGGACCACAGAAATGAAGGTTGTTTGCCTGTATGCATGGAAGAAATCTTGTTCTTTTTCTTCATCCTTTTAGGCACTCCCTTCCTCATTTGAGGCTCTTGTGTTACACTGAAATACAGTCACGCTTACGGCTTAATGTCTGACCAGTGTGGAAGCTTACAAAATGCTTTTGCCTTCATAATCTGTAAATCTTAGAGTTGGTTTTAAACGCATTTGGTTTTGCTGTAGATGCAGCTGATATCTTGCATTATCTTTCTGTCTTTTTCTCTCTCTTTCTCTTTTTTTTTTTTTTTAAATAATATTGCAGCCCTATGGGCCTATGGACTACATGCTGTCATTCTCCCTCGCCTGGCCCAGCCCCCACCTCCCTCCCTTCATCCCTCCCTCTCTCCCTCCCTCCAGTCCTCTGGACAGAGCTGCGTATTGGCATCACTCAGGGAGCACAGAATGTTATTGTCTGATCATTTCTGCTTCTCATCCCCTTTGGCTGCAGAAACTTCACATTTTTGCTTTGTGTGTGTGTTTGTAAAGGGCTTCCATGGCTACACAGTGTGTTAAAGGATTTTAGTATCTAGAAATTTAATAGCAGCATGTAATGCTTCAAGACTGTATACTTCACTTGCAACAATTCTCAGTATTGTTTTCATGCACTAATCTATACTAGATCATTATAATGATATGAAATTCAGCTCTACAATTAAACTGTGGGAATTGACATAAAAGACCTGAATAACTTGGTTTAAGTGGAACAGATGCTGTTGTTATTCCATGTTAGTGTTCTGGTTTTATTATCTATTTGTTCTCCACAATCTTATTGTCTCTGTAGGAATAATACAAAAAATATATGTATGTAAGGATAAATATTAAATTCATTATTTTATGTATGTTATGTATTAAAGTACATGTTAAATTATGTTGTAATCATGAAGGGCTGGTTTATGGTTTTTTTTCCCTATACAACAGGGTGTTATAATACAGTTGTCATTGCAGATTTTGTTTCTCTGATTTTCCATTTTATCTGTCCTCTGAATTAAAAACAAATAAGCAGTATTTGAGCCTAGTAGCATACAGATTCATTCAAAAGATTTTTTTTTTAATGTACTATTCTGTGTGTAGGTGTTACCACATGACAGTAAAGCACGTCGTCTCTTTGTAACAACTGGTGGACTTAAAAAGGTTCAGGAAATAAAAGCAGAACCTGGGTCACTTCTTCAGGAATATATCAACACTATTAACAATTGCTATCCAGAGGAAATAGTAAGGTAGGGAAAATCAAATTTAAAGAATTCATACTTATAACACTGTTAGATGTTTTTCACAGGAACAACACAAAGGAAGGTTTTAAAGTAGTAATTTAACTCCTATGTGAATTTTGGTTTTAATAAAACCAAAGCATAACATTTGGTTAATTGCCCCAGCAGTTACACAGCCTTTGGACACATACATTAGAACACTGTCTCTTTTTGTATTTGGAATCAAATGTCTTTGTCTGTAGACAAAGCCCAAATAATCAGGCTCTTGCAGGAAAGTGTGAAGAAAAGTCAGTCCTGCACTGCCCATATGGACTCTGAGTCTTCAGTACAACCACTCATATTTATGAATGTCTGTGGGAAATTTAGTTTATTTTGGTAACTTATTTGTGGATTACTTAGGCTCCAAAATACAGGTGTTGGTGAATCTTTGGTTGCATCCTTGACTTCCCTAATAATGTGTCTGAACTAGTGTATTCAGAGGCTCCTTTGAAACTTCCTCTGATGTACAGAGGGTCCAGAGGCTCTCCTGCACAGTTGGTCTGCCCACAGCTGCCCTTCCTCCCTGAGCCTCATCTTGAGGCTTAAGTGTTATATAAAAGGACCATATACCAGCTGTCTGCACCAAGTTGAACTTTGCCCTTGATGAATACAGAAACACTATTAAATAGCTTACAGTCAAGATGTCACCATCCTAAATTGTAATAATGAGAGAAATGCCCTCCTAGATACGCATTTACCAGTCCTTCATTCCATCAACACATCAGAAGGATGTTGTACTCATGTACTCCCTCTACAGGCTCTGAAAATCTGCATCATCAATTTTAATTACAGCAGCAGAGTTCTTCAGCTAATAGTAGCTACAAACTAAGTCACACAAAATGAACCACCGTTTGTCTCCACAAGGAAAAGCCAGTGACTGTCAAATGGGTAGAAGCAAAGTCATAAAGAAATTTTATTCTGCAGCTAGTACTTCAGAGGGAAAGAGGACATTTGCTTATGCTTTTCTGGATATTAATACTGTTTCTTTGTTATAGCTATTTTTTCACCCCTGTAAATGAAAAAAGGTTGCTCATCTAGCCTGGGATGTAATAAAGAAAAAGGCCACTTTGAGCATCTCCTGCTTGCCTGCCTGTGCTACTGCCTGATGTTGGTTGTGCTGCCTGAGGCACAGCAGCTGTGATAGAATCCAGCTCTGGGTTTGTCCTGGAGACCTGTTATTTTAGTCTGTTTCCAGACCGAATACAGTAATACATTGGAAAGTTAGCTTTACAATCAGAGAAGTAATATGAGGTTTAAAAAGAGTTGAATTATGCAGAAATTATCAAGAAAATGAAAATCAACAAGATAAATGGATCCTCCTTTAAGGGAAAGCATTGGGGATTTTTTTGAGTATATTTTAGGCCTACATTACGTGGAGGTGTGTTTCTCTCTCTTTATAGTTGAAGCTTTCAGGGCTCCGAAGTGGCAATTTACATGCCTGCAAAACAAGAAATATACTGAGATGTATGTTTTTAGAATAATACAGTATTAAATTTCAGATATCCTTAACCTGTAAAGCAAGAACTAAATTCAGCTTTGATGCTTGCATATTGGATACATGTAGTTGGTCCATTGTGAAAACCAGTTGAATCTCAGCAGGACAATAATGGCACCATAGAGTGCTACTCTAATGAAAACTTCTGGATAATGTCTGTCCTTGAGTGGCATTAGAGAGAGAAGGTCACCGTGACAATTTTTTTTGTTCCAGAATCAGTGTCCCTCACACGGATTTAGACTGCACGTGAGTTTTGGGGTGTGTGCTTATGTCTGACAAAGAGCAGCAGACTATTGTAATTTGGCAGCCCACAGTTCTGTGTAAACTCATGCTTTTTTATTAAAGGCCATAATTTCAAAAGAAGCCAACATTTCTTAGTAAAGACAATGCTTATGGCAGCTGAAGCTGAACCTGTCTAAAATGTAGCCACTTACCTACATGCCCTAAAAGAAGCTAAATATATTTGTAAAAACCTGACTTCCAAGTATAAATGATAATGTAAGTTGAAAAGCAGGTTGTTAAAACATTGTAGGGGAGTAACTGTAGAATTCCTTGACCGGTGTTTAATGCTAGGATTTTTTTCCTGATTGGTAGAAAATATGCATAGTGTTTCATTACTTTGCACAGAACATGCCTTGTAGTCTAACACACAAACAAAATGTTTCTCTTTCAGGTATTATTCCCCTGGATATTCTGAGATACTTCTGGAAAGGGTGGAAAATTACCAACCAGTTTTATAAACTTCAGTGTTTTATTAGAGCTGCATTTCACATTTATGCCTTTATGACTGTAATACAAATACAGCTGTTGAAAGCCTTGCTTGATTCTCAAATCTCCTTCTACTGTTTGAACTACTGAAAAAGCTCAGCAATTCCAGCAAGCTTTATTTTGTTCTTTATAAACTTGTTTGTTGCTAAGTTTTTGTTCCCTTTTGTTTTTCTTTAACATTACTACCAGATATTCCCACATTTATGAATGGAATTTCATGCAGGGGCGATGATTTATCACAGAAGCTCTTTTAGAATCAGTCATTTCCTTTTCCTTCCACAAGAAAGGTTTGTTGTCTCATTCAAATTTTAGCCTTCTCAGTACTATTGCCATTTTCCCCTTTTGCCTTTGCATATTGTTTAAAGCTTCCCAAGCTTGGTGAGGGGAAAAAAGCTGGCACCTGCGCTTTTTCCAATCATGGTGTTTTTTCTGCACTGAGGTATCTCCTACGGCTACTTTTGAGGAAGTAAAGTGTTGTGATTTTACATCTCCAAAAATGTTAGTAGCAGCTAAATAAAGAAATAATCAGATCTGAAGATGATACAAGGGCTGAATTCTGCATATGATATGATAGTGTGGTGATCCTGGCCTGGCAGATAATAAATCTTCTGCAGAAGTCGTCCTAATTCAGGCAGGATTCACTGTGGAGGAAAGGAGCAATACACTGTTTGGCCTGTGCGTTGTTGTTCCTCTTGAGAAGGACGGAGTGAAGTCAGAACTTTTGTGGACACAAAGGGAAGGACCGTAGGAGCTTTGGTTCCATCGGGGTCAGCAGCACATTTGTGTGGCTCAGAAGAGAGGAGATTTGCTTGGCTGCAGGAACACTGTTAGCAAAGTTCTGAGCACATTCAGAGGAAATCTGAGCACACTTAGGTCACATTGATTGGAGTGATGGGACTAAGGTGGCTTTAGGACTTGTCCTTCAAGAGCTGAAATAGCTGAAGAGTTGAGTTGAAACACGTTTGGAACTTAAGTCTTGAAACTGCAGATCACATTGGCATAGAGGTATGAGCTCTTTCCCATCTGTAGAACATCCTGAAACTAGTTTTACCTTCTTGTGGAGAGTGAAAAGACTTTTACATTCTGCTTACTCCTCTGGTGTATCACGCAGCAAAGAGCCCTCTAGTCTTCCCTAATATGTAACTGTCATTTACCATTTTTTGTTCTAACCATTTTTCTTTTTCTCATATGCAGCAGTTTGGGGTGTGTGGTTTTTTTAATTTCTTTTTTTTTTTCCCCCGAAGACTACTAAACAATATTTCTGGAATGGGATATTGAAATACTGGCAGCCACAAGGAAAGACAATATTTGAAAACCTCCACAGGAGAGAAACTTGTCTACTTCCTAAAACATAACTGAATGGGCTTATAAAAGGATAGTCTCATCTATTACTTATAAAGCAGGAGCAAAGACTGATTGCAGTTGGAAATTATTTAGAGTGGCTTTTCTTTGCCAAATTCCAAATGACTATGTTTTTTAAATTCTTTTCAGCATAGTTTTCAACAGTTCACAGAAACACTGGTGGGCTATCCTGTGTTAAAATTAATTTCTACAGAGGGCTGTGCTCCTGCTGTGAGGTACTTGGTGCTCTCAGACTCTTGCTTTTCAGGAGGAGCAGGGGATGCACAGTACCTTACTGTACGGAGACTGAGACAGAAACTGTTGGTGTCATGAGTGTTGGTATAGAATCCACACCAACTGGGTTCTTTCCTTAGCTCACAGCTAAGTGAAAAGCCTTGGAACTGACTAGCTTCTGCCAGATGCCTTTTTGGTTTTAGTGTTTATATTCTGATTATAATAATATAATATATTTATTATATATTATATATCTATATATCTATATATCTAATAATATAATTATATGATATTATTAATGCTAGGACACTAGTGGAAAAACTTTGGGACTCTTAACAAGATTGTTGTTAAGAGTAATACTCAATAATTTTCTCACGTGCATTATGGGTATTTAAAAATCAAATCTTGTACAATCTCTGGAACAAAATGCAATGGAACGGCTTCGAGGCAGTCTCGAAGGATCTGAAGCCTCTGTTTTCCCTAACAGAGCGGAAGTGGTGCAGAGGGCTGTGTGCAGATGGGAGGCAGCAGAGGCATGGATCTTTGCACCCCCATAGCTGCCTCGTGTGCTCGGGAGCACACGCACCCCACACAATGCTAATGTATATGTTTTGTGCAGAGAGAGCAAAGAGGCTTCAGTCTCCTGACAAATGTGCTCCTGCTGTGTCACACTGTGCTACACTGTAAGGATTCCACAGGGTTAAATTTCAATGCCTAAACAATTTGTTCAGTCTTTTCACAGTCTTTTTCTGATTCCTGACAAAGGAAATGATTGCACAAGGCAAACCTTCAAAGCGATCTGATTGTGTAGAGCACAATCTAAATCAGACCTAGCATAAATACATCTTTACATCCACTGGGCAGCTCTGGCCTAGGCCAGTGTCTGTTTGGCCTCTTGTTGCAGGACTCCTGGACGATGCCACATCCCATTAGGCTGTGTCAGTGCAAAGTCCTCTCCCACGTAGTTTGAGATCCCCGCAGTTGTTCTTTGCTGGCAGGCTGCTTCCCTGCCTTGCACAAACACCTTGTGGCTGGAGAGTTCCCTGGAGGTACATGTCTGCAGAAGACAGATCTAGCCCTTTACAGCAGAATTATTGCTAATTTGTATTTTACTAATGTAACTATGGCAAGAGTTGCTTTTTTCCTGCAGTGTTTCACAAGGTGTTTCTGCAGTGTTTCTATTCCATCATCTCGTTTGATTTAAGTCATCTTCTAAAACTACATTAATGTTTGTAATAGCTTCTCTGGCAGGCTTCAAGTGTGTATCATTTGTCTCAATTTCATATAATAAAATGTAGATTTGCATTTTAATTCATTCAAATGCTGTTTTCATGCGAGTGTGTGACTGTGGTGCTAGAGAAGATGAACAACAGGCTCATTTTGCAGCTTGGGCCTTACACTGCCTTTGGATGTTTGTCTCGGTTTCCCACTCAATGGTGCCTACTTTGAAGCTTAGGACGTACAGGCATTTCAAGTAAGAGTCCCTCTCACAGAGGTGGCTTGTTAAGACACACAAAGAAAATTAAGCCAGTGCTTTGGCAGAAATAAATGTAAACCCTTAAATCATTTTGCCTGTTTCTTTGACTGCAGCATTTGGACTTTTCAACTCAAGTCTCTAAAGATCTTCTCTAAGGGCCCGAGCCATGATTTTTGTCTGCGTTACTACAGTTATTATTACATCTGCAGATGTAAACCAGAGCCTTGAAAGAACATGTGGATGTAGAACTTTTACCATATTTCATTCAGCGGATGGATTAACTGGCCTACAAAAGCTCCATTCTTTATCTGAATGACTGGAAACCTAGAGGATCTGAAAAGGGGAAATTCAAGGAGTTCAACTCTTGTGCATATAATATGTTCTGCATGTCCAGAGGGATTTACCAAGGCATTGCTTTGTCTCATCTGAAGTGATCAATCTGCTGGAGATCTGCATCTTAACAAACAAATGAACAAAATGTTGAAGGAGTTGAATGGAACTGGTGGAGGAAATGAATCTCATTTTGTGAAGTAAAGCATAAAGTTACTGTAATTAGGAGGTGGATGGAGTGTGAGTAGATCTTCAAGTGTTCTTGATTTGGTCTAGGGGGTTGTGAATTAGCTTGGCCGAAGGGGAGTTTTAGGCATGGAAAATGGCATGGGATGCTTTCAATTTGGTTATAAATTGGGGTCCTCTGATTTCTGGGTATGTAGGAGTTGCAGACAATTGTCTAATTGTGTGAGGAATCTGTGAAAGCGTGCTTGCCTCAATCTCTTCCTTAATTGCTACTTGGTTTCCAGTATCTTGGTTGTTGGAATTTTAGATCTCCCTTCGTGACCAGGGGGGAAAGGAAATACAGAGTAGGACTGGATTGCAAAGCCAGAGGTTCCACTTCTTGCACTGACATAGGATTGCTTTTATGGTCTTGGATAATTATTACAAATCCCTATGATTCATCATCTTCATCTGTGAAGTATCTGTTCTACTCCTTTGTTAACAGGAGTGCTGGGAAAATTAAATTCATATGAGAGACTGATGCAGCAGAACTTAAGTTCTTTATAACTAATACCATATTCAGAAAGAAATATTGTTCAAGAACGTATAAAAATTTACCTAGGAAATCTTGAAGATGCTGATTTTAGAGTTGGAGTTGAACTAAAAGTGGATTTTGCAAGTTTCCTCATCTGACACAATTTAAAGAGATCACGGAGAAAGAGAATTATTATATCTTGTGACTATACTAAAACTATTGATGTTATTTTTGTATAATACTTAACTGATAATATTGATGCTACTATGCATTATTCTGCAGCCAGCTCTGTAATTTAGCTAGTGAAAATACTAATTACATTATTACCGCTGTACTGTATTTCTAGATACAGCAGAAAAGACTGAGTTAGACAATGCATATAAGCAATACTAAGGCACACTTTGAGGATGAGAATACCTTTTAAACCAGGAAATTATTTTGTGCTGCCTTTCACAAGAAGTTACTCCTACTTGGGTTAAACACATTTCATGGCTGTGTCCCTCCCGCCTGGAGAGAAGATCACGAGGCTCTGAGTGCTCGGCGAGGTGCTGAGGGACTGGGAGCTGCTGTCCATAGCAGAAACCGGTTGTGTTTGCTGCCATGCATCAGCAAGCCATGGAGAGGAACAACGCAAGGGTACTAATGTCATCAGTTTACCGTATTTCCACGGAGATTTTGAAGGCTTGCTTTTTCTTCATAAGTCTGTGCTTGTTCCTACTTCCAAATTGAGTTAAAGTATAGGTACCCAGATTAACATTAGGTGTTCTGTATTTTATTCCTTTTGTAACAAAAATTAAATTTCAAGAGGTGAGAAAAGTGTGTTGGCATATTTCTTTAAAACAAAGCTTTTGATTGCTTTTTTGTGTCAAAATTAGCAGCAAAACTCTTAATAATCTTGTGACAAGAACTGTGCCCTTTGCTCTCAAGGAAAGTTTTGTCTTGACTGATGCAGACTAGTGATGTATTTTATCCCTGTTGTCCTATTTATTAGGTCTGATGCCCTCTCTACACGTTCCCCTTTCAATATTAGGTCAGTGCTAAAGCCATTATCAACGTAAAAGGTTGGATTACTACCAGGATCCAGCCTTTGTTGCCCCACAGTGCTGTAAATTATATTACAATCTATTGTTAAAAATTAATAATATGCAACATCGAGGTCTGATGGAATCATGTTAATGAGAACACTGAAGCTTCATTGACTTGCAATATCATTAGAGCTCTGAGACAGGTTTATAGCCTTGTGCGAAGTATATTTGTGTTGGTTTAGACACAGTATTTATTTGGTCACACCCAGCCAAATGTTTCCTTACTAAATTAAAAAAAATGCTGGTTAGTTCAATGAACTACAAAGATGTATAGTGTAATTTCAGGTTCTCAAGTCACAGAAAATAAGCCCCAACAATGGAAATCAGAGAATCAAAAATGATGGATATACTAGAGTGAATATGAACAAAGAGGGGAGGGAGTTCAATGGGTTGGGTGCAGTTAATATTTTGTGACTCAAGTAATGTATAAAATTTGGAAAGAACAGCTCCCATTTGTAGTCTGCCCTGGTCTTTATGTAACCCCTCCCTGTATACACATATGTACACACTCGCAAGCATAGTCAACCAAAATGTAATAAAAAATATTTCTGTCTGCTTTCACAAGACTTGCCTCTGTAAAGCATCTGTAGGAGCTGGTGGAGAGCAGGTCATGGGCAGCTCCTTTGCTCACTAATGCCAGCTTTAAGGTACTAATTTCCATCAAGGCCAGCAGCACACATCTGATTTCCATTGCAGTGAGAATCGGGCACTAGATCTGCATCACCTGTGCTCTGAACAGCTCTGCTTTTTGCAGGAAACAAAGCAGAAGCAAGAAAATCACTTCCCTTCTTTCTTCTCCAACAGTGCTTCAAATGAGGGAATGGTAGGAAAATCCTTCTAGACTTGGGGAGTGGCTCATGCTCTGTGTTGGAAACATAATTTACAGCCGTGCAGAGCATGAGATAGAAAGGGAGGTTTGAAGAATCAGTAATGTGGCAGTGTTGCAGCTCTTACCTGCTTTGGGAAATGACTATTAAGGAAGCTTCAAGTTTCCCATCTCCTTTCATGGGTAACACCTCCTTGCTGTAGCTGTCCCTGAGTTCCGTCATGGGGCTCTGCCTCCTGCTCTGGGGACAGTTGATTGCATCAGTGACACTGTGGCAGTGCTCATGCCAGCCAAGTATTGGATCGTGATTCCTACAGATATTTTTATTTTATGGAAATGGAAAGGAGGATAATTTAAGCAATTTATAAGCAGTTTAACAATACGAAACCTTCTTGCTTTCAGTCACTCCAGAGCAAATCCTAGACCAGCTTATCTGTGCAGGCTACAAGGTCTTCGAGCACACAAGAGACAAGGAAATTTGGCAGTGGAAGGCTGAAGAGGGTTCAAGGAGAGTGGGCCTTGTGCCTGCACTGCTTGCATGCTGTCACAGCCAGAGCAGTGTAACTGAAATCTGTCCGTAATTTGCACGGATCAAGACCTTACCGTGCCTTAGAAAGGACAGAGTATATCCATACCCAGAGCATTTGTCTACAGGGCAGAGAGATTACAGATTCCTCTCCCTGCCTCCATCCTATGTCCACTTGGCATCAGTGCACCAACCTTACCTGGCTGGCTCTGGCACAGTGAGGACTTCCACCTCCTCAGGATGTCCCAGGGGTGATGTTCATAATGCTTTGAAGTTGAAAACTGCTATGAGTGCTCAGTGTTGTTACTGTTCACCAGTGCCATCAATGTGTAGTTGACCATAACTAATTTTCCTGTGACAATTCCCCTGGTTAAACTGAAGAAAATGAGCTGTTTTGATGACTATGTTTTAAGAAGCTGCCATTTCAGAGGCTACAGCTATGCCTGTGATATATCACTCTGACCGACAACCAGAGCAGAATACTGGCTTTCCCTCTGAGGTGTGGAGCTCCAGTCTGGACCATCTCCCCTTATTTTTGTATTTTTTTTAATATCATACATGACCTACTAGTTACAAAATCTGTTAAAATTTTCATGAGGTCATGAATCACTACTTTAGGCCTAGCCCTTCCCCTCCTAAGTGTTTTTTAAAATCCGGATTTGTGTTTATTCTAATGTAGTTGTGCAATGCAAATGTTTGGTAAAATTGCCATTTAATTTACAATAGAAGACTGCTTTAGCAGCTGTTTTATAGCAGTTTAACTGCTCTGACCTAAATGACTGTCCTTAAGAGATTGAAAAGTAATTGAAAATGTAAAGTCCAGGACCATCCTTTTTTTTTTTTTTTTAAACATCTTTCAAATGGCTTATAAACAATTTGAATTCCTCTGCAGAATTCAGATCAGAGAGGAAAGAATGTCAGTTTACTGGGAATTGTTCTCTGACCACCTGAGAAAAATGAGTTTTTCATCCTCTTGAACATCATCTGGAGTTATAATAAAACCTGGTCTCAGCTGGATTCCTTCTGTGTGAAAATAGACCGAGCTACATCATTGCACACCTAAAGGAAGGGCACAGAACTACAAAAGCAATCTAAAATCTGGGTTTTTCCTTCTTCTCCGAGGCCACAAGTAATTTTCTGTAATCTCAATGAATATTATTTGAATCTTGAAAGAAGGATATACCTCTCCCTTCCCCTCAGTGTGAGCAGTCCAAATGAACAGAGCTAGACATCTTTCATACAGAGTTAAGTCACCTCTCAGGATCATAGTGTGAAAACCCCTAAGCAATAACTGTTGAAGGAACTGCAAAAATCCACAAAACTAAAAGGTAATTCGTGAAAATCCACATGTAAATTAATAAAACTTCAGCTGACTGTTCATTCCAATCTGTAGCAGATGAATGAAATGTGGTGCTAGTGGTGTTGGAATCCTGTGGTGATAGACACATGAAGAATAGATAAAAGATGGTTGTTAGTTAGCTAATGGTGCAGACAGGCCATCCTACTTGTCTGGGGAGCTGGTCCTGAAAACCCTCAGCCAGGCAAAAGCTTTTGTTGATCTGAGGGTGACTGTGCACTGGCGGAAGGTTCCAGGCTGGGGCATATGGCAGTCAGATGACAGTGGTGCAGCTCCCATTATGTACTCTGGACTGGTGGGCTGGTTAGATGACAAAACTCTGCAACTTCACACAAGTGCAGTGTAATTTGAAGCTGTTCTGCAGGGAAACCGTAGGCAGCAGGTACAATTTCTAAGCCTGATATAAATTCCATCCTGTTTAACTGCCACCGGTTCTACTGCTGCAGATGAGCAAACCAAGGGAAAGAACAAAGCAATGGAGAGAACTGATCCGGCTTCATACGGCAGTTGAAAAACTCTCCATTAGAAGAGCATTTGCCATAGCCCCAAAAGCACAGAACTCAGGTCTTTGCTGTTGTCTGTTGCCATATTGATGTGCTCTAAGTGGGCAGCTGGTCCATTTGCTTCCTTCCCTTTCTCCTGCTGAGCAAAATAGTGGTTCAGTCACTGTCCTCTGGATTTCCCTTACCTCTTCTCTGTCTCTTCCCCCCTCCCCCCCTTTCATTTCTTTAACTGAAATTCACTGATGCACATATCTCCTACGTGATTTTTTCTGTGGGACAAATGCAGGAATCTCTGCTTTAGCTCCTTCCAATGTTTTTCCAGTCCTCACGTACTCCCTCTGTTCCTTGATTCCATGTCATGATGCACTCTAATAATTTGTCCCCTGTTTTTGTTTATTTGGCTAATTACTCTTCACATCTCCTTCAGCCCTTCTGAATTACCACTCCACACGTTGCTTGTCATAGTTCACACTCTTTTTGTTTGACTTTGCTTTTTCCAAGGCTAGTCATTGAGTGTTGGCAGAATTGTTACAGCATCTCACAAACAGCTGTTTTTTGCTGTGACAATAGGCTGATGTATGCTCCAGAGCGAACACACAGCCTGCATATTAAATACTTACAGTGTTGTGATAAGTACAACCAAGTTTTCAAATACTTAAAAAAAAAAAATTAAGATGGTGATTCAAAATAGGAAATAATTGAAAAGAAACATTCCCAAACTGAGGAGCAGGCATGCTTGAGATGAGACACACAGTATCAGCTGTCAGGGAAATCTCAAATAAGATCTCTTGCAGTAAAAGACTTTGAGAGAAAAACACCATGGGCCCCATGATGCCCTGTGCATAGGCAATGCAGTGTGTGGATGCCTGCAGTTTCTGCTGGATCGTATCTGAGTAAAGGAATCACGGAGCAAATGCAGCTCTACTTACCCAGCAAGAGAGGATGTTCATATTTTACAGAATTGATTTATTCAAATAAACTTTTATGATACAACTATGTCACAATCACTCTGAGAGGATATTTTAATGACTGCTTTGGTTTAAAGCTGTGTGGATTACACTGCTGCTTTCATCCTTCTCTCTCCTCTCTGTATCTTTCTTCCACCTGTCCATTACTTTTCCCCATTAATGTTCGATGCACGCTCTGAGGTATGTCTGTCGGTGGGTATTACTTTCACCAGCCTTTCCCTGCAGTAGTGTGTCTATAAACGGCAGACAGCATCATTCCTAATTACATGTTGCCCCCAGATGCTCCAAGGGTGATGCTGATGGATTGCCGTGTGGGTGGTGTTGAAGGGGCTGGGGGAGGGGAGCTGGGATGCAGCTCCTCTAAGTGGTAGCAGAGGTCTCTCTTCGGGCTGGGCTCATCAGTCCTCTCTTGGTAAAGTGAGCTCAAGAATCTCGGAGATCATGGAACTGGGCATTGGAAAAATGGGACGCAATGCAGGGAAGGCTTCAGAGTACAGCCCAAACAACGGGGGAAGCGGGAGGAGCTGGGAGACACAGAGAATTCATCCGTTACTGTCCGTGCAGGAGGCCCACAGCACGGAGGGCTGACGGAGTTCACATGCTGCTGCATCTTGCTGCCCTGATCTCGCTTTCCCAGCCCCGGTTCCGCCCCGGGCGCGGGGCTCAGCGCGCAGCCGGAGCGCGGCTGCCCCGCCGCCGCGGGGGCTCGGCTCCTTTCCTTAAAGGTGTTGCGGACAGGGACCTGCTGCGTGGGGTCAGAAATCCCTGGCGTGGACGAAGGCAGACTGGGCTTTGGAATTGAATCAGGCCGAGTTTGGCTGCCAAAAGTGTGGCTACGGAACTAGTTGACCCACTGACTCCTACCAACTCCGCGCCGGGCTGTGGAGGAACAGGCAGAGCCCCGGCAGCCTCTGCCCACGAAAAGCACCGCCTTTCCCCGGCCCAGGGACGGGCATTCCTGCACTGACAGGCTGAAGAGGAAAAATGGCATGGTGAGTGATCCTGGACCTTAAAGGGAGGCTCATCAAACCCCAGAGAAATCCAGAGAACGATAAAGAGCTGAAAGACGGCATCTGCAGTCAAGTGTTTGTCGGTTTTGACCAGACCTTTACTCTGCAATGTCTGATAATCGGGAAGGAGGAAGTGAGAGAATGCACGTGTGCAAAAGCACATCTGCAGGATCTGATTCCTTCTCTCTTTAACTGTTCTGTGGTCCTTGAAGGGGTTTATATTTAGTGTGCCTGGCAGGTCAGCCTGCCAGCTGGGCAGCTAGTAGGAGGACGTGGATGGAACAGGCAGTACTTTGGGGACTGAAGCAATTGGACTCCATGGGTTTTTACATCTCAGGCTTAGTGCCAGGCTGGGAATTTGCTCCATCACAGTGTGCACTGAAACTGGGAAGTGTCTTGGGATGGTGTGCAGGAGCACATTTAAGAATGTAAGGCATCAACTGCTGCATCAGACCAGTGGTCCGTCCAGCCCTGAGTCTGACAGTACTGCCTACGTAGAGCAGGTGAGCCTGTCCTCTCTGCACTCCCCCAGCATCCCCAGTGGTTGGGTTTGGATGTTAGAGCTCATCACTGCCTAACTCTTCTAGTGTCTGCTTATAGAGCCGTTGCCAACTCACTCAATTTTATGAAGTCCTTCTAGAGCTACTTGCCTGAAAGAACTTTGTGACATACAAATTTAAAGACTTTGTTGTACACTCCCCTGTTCGGTTATTCACTGAAAATGTTGAGTGAAGCCAGTCCTGCCATCAATCCCACAATGTGGAGATCTTGCTGATGCCTGTTTTCCACCCTGAAAAGTGGCTGTTAGGCCTTATCCTTTGCTTCATGTCCTGCCTCCAATTTTTTATCTGTAGAGTCTTCCCATCATGTGGTGAGTTAGTTTCTCTGATAAGCTTTGGTATAGAACCTAATCAAAAGTTTTTTCAAAACTGGACAGTTCTGTGTCTGCTGCACCCACTCTCTGTCTTTTCTGGTGCACTCTGAGGGCTGTGGTGGGTTGGTGAGTCAGGGTTTCTCTCTGCAGAACCCACACTGCCTTGTTCCCAACAGACCATGTTTATCCTTGTCTACTTTAATTTTTTAGACCCTACTGCCATTAGTAAGGATGGATGGCAAACTTCCTGGTCTGCAATTCCCAGGGCCCCTTCTGAAGTCCTTTTTGTGGCTGTGAGTTGCAATGGCAGGTTGCCAGCCCACTGACAGCCTGGGCTACCCTCCCCATCCCATGCAGCCTGAGACTGAGGGGTGTGGATGAATGGTAGTCAGGGACAAAGTGGAGCTTTACTCAGGAGTGGAAACCACCATCCAGAGAAGTGTCAGTAACTCATTTATTTTACCTTCAAAACACATTCGCTCAACTTCTGAAGGGAGTACTTAGGTGCCAGTTATTTTTCCCCCTCTTCCCTCCAGAGGGACAAGGCATTTTACATGGCTCCTCATACAGTGGTCAGCAAAATACAGAGATGAGTAGAGATTAGGTGGTAATACAACTTCTGTCATGGGTCTCATACCTGCTATTGATATATAACTGGTACTTGGTGGGATATTCCCTACAGTGTGACAGAAATATCTGCTTTGGCAATGTATTGGAGTGAAAAGGGGAAGAGAGAGACTATACTCTCAAATCATATAGATCAGGATTTAACAGAAGGCATGAGCACAAAACTGAATAACATAGTTAGTACAGACCCTTTGGGCTACAGAAACACCGCAATGAAAAGTTTTTGGCTTGGGTATTAATGGAGGTGTCTTACGTGACCCCTGATGAGGGACAAATGCTGCTGTGAAGCCTCTGAGAGGATTCAGCTTGTGAAAGAGACTGTAAGGCAGCAAAGAATTTTCTTGTGCCTGCTCACAGGCAATGCAGTTTTGCAGGTAATGCTATTTACTATTCATCACCAGAACAGGAAAAAATGAAAATACTAAAGCAAAAAAGAATAGCGAACAGTAAATAAAAACACAGGAGGCAGCAGTAAAACATCAATTTTTTGTTGTCCTTGATGCGACTGCCAAGGAGCTTTGTTCTGGGAAGAGAAAGTGCCACAGCAGGATGGGAATGCTTGCATTGGATGGGTTGTCATATCTGTCATCATTATAAACATGGACAGATGATGATGATCTCTCCATTCTGTTTCTAGTTTTTCTTAGTCTCCAGAGATGCTCATCCAGCTGTTTTCACCAGAAAATTTATTCAGCTAATTTGTCCACTTTTCTTTCTTGTTTTCTTACAGTGCTTCTTTCCTCCATCAAGCTGGTAACATCTTCTCTATGCTCACTGCTCCTTTAAGCCCTTCCTGTTCCTGGAGACGCTGACTACTTTGCGCTGACTACTTTGACTACTCCAGTGCCTGGAGGTGTGTTAGTCTTCCTCCTTCACTGCTTTTTCTGCGCAATGTGGCATCCCATGCTGCTTGAGGAGGGGGCAAGGTGGGGAAAGAGAAAAAGGCAGTGGCTGGGGCTCTTTAAGTGGGTCACTTCTCATAGATACAGGCTCCTTCCTCTCCTCTTACACACTCATCCCTTGGGTACTGACCCCACGTTTATTTTCTAGCCTGCAGCAGCAGTGTGTATAAACCCAGGCAGCTGACAGCACAGCTTGAGAGTTCAACTACTGCTGTAAGATTTTGGAGACAAGCAGGTTTCACAAGGCTACAGCTTGAGGGAAAGTATTTCTAGAAGCCAGTTCCTCTCCAGAGTTTTCAGAGAAGATGTGTGTGATCACTGGTATTTTCCAGTCTTGGTTTTTGGTAACTGAGTTGAAGAAAGGTACTCTAAGTTCCTTTCTTCTTTTTTTCCCCAAATGATAACTAGGATATAACAATCCTTCCTAATCACCCTGAGCTTGTCACAGCCTCTGTCTGAGGAGGACCACTTCAAATGAGATTTACATGCATTTGGTATAATTTGAAACAGACTGAAACTTACTGTCAGGGCATTTCATGACACACAGAGCCTTAAAATTATGATGGAAGTCATCTGGGGACTTGCACTGGCAGCGTACAGCCCTTCTCACTGGAACTGTTCCTACCTGCTTACCACAGCCTGCAAAACAAACAGCACCCATGCAATCGCAGTGCAGGGAAAATGCCGCGGTGATGGATGATGTCCAGGTGTGACCTTTCACCTGTTACGGTAGCCAAAAATCTTCGTGGGAAGAGTGCAAGATGGAAAATCATGGGATAATAAAATTAAAAAAGATCAGTCAGGTGTAGAATTCTGTTGTTAAAAAAAGTGTTAACTATTTTTGAAATACCCAACTGTCTGACAGGCCAGGCCACACCTGAAAGGGCGACTGGTAAAGCCCCAGTTGGCTGAAGCAATTCAGTCCAGAGGGCAGCTGGCTGCTGGCAGGGGCAGAGTGTATCATCAGTGAGCTGCTACAACGGATGCAAGAAACTGAGCACACAGTCTATTATCAAATGCATGGTGGAAACTTGACATTTCAGTAATGTAATGTGCTTGTTTTTCCGGCAGAATGAGACTAATATGCTCCTTTTCTGTGCTTGATGCAGCGTCATTCACAACTGAACAAAATAAATGGGGAAGAAGACAATTTTGGTATCTGTTCTAGGCATTGCTAATTTTAGTGCCACTAAGGAGAGGGATTTTTTCCCCCTCTTTTTTCCTTTTTTTTAAAAGACAGTACAACAAAGCACGTGAATCTTAGAATAAAAATAATTTTGAGGGCAACATCTCTGCTGGTTCTTTGATACTGGCACCTTGATAGCTGCAGTACATCCCTCATGTTGTCTGAAATGAAAACCAGCCGTCAAACTCTGACACAGTGGAGTTATGAAATCTTTCCAGCTTCTCTGAACCCCTGAAGCAAACCAGTGTTTGTGTAGCTGAAATAAATTGAGAATCACCATGAATGAAACCTTCTTAATTCAGTGCCATCAATACAAAAGATTACATCTCTAGTCTGTGTGCAAGAGGTTTTGAATCCCAATTTTTGAATCAGTCACCTGTCTCCCTTTTGCAGCTCCTCCTTCTACCATTGTGGTAGTACATAAAAAAAGAGATCTGCGTATCGAAGGCAAGCGGTGGAGAAAAGCTTGTGCTTGGCCTAGCTTCTTTGAAATGCATGCAGACATATTTATTTCCCCTATGATACAGCTCCTATTATGTGCTTTGCATCTTTAAATGTGTGAAGCATCATGCCTGCCTGGCAGGACCCTGAGATTGAAGACGGAAGAGAGACAGGCTTTGTTTTCTCTCTCGTGGAGATTTTGCTTTTGGTCTTTCTTTACCATTATGTTGGCTTGTTGAGAGAGTTGGTAAAAAACCCTATCACGTTTTCCCAGTTTCTTTACATTTTCTGTGCACAAAGAGCAAAATGCACGTTTTCCCCCTGCACAGGGAAATGCTGGAAAAAGAAAATGTACAAAACCTCAGTGCAAGAAGCAGCGTCTCCTACGCTGCAGAGCCTTCTTGCAGCAGACAGGCAGGCTGCACACTCGCGTTGGAAACTGCAAAACAAAGAAAAGAAACTCACAGGCACACATTCTGGAGTGCCTAAGGACTATTTCTGTTCCTGCCAGCCTGCTCCCAGGCCAGGACAATAAAGAAGACATGCTGCTGCTGGAGGCCCCATACACGCCACTGCATTTTGCAGATGAGGCATTTGTTGTCGCAGTTTCAGATTCTTTCTTTTTTCTAACTGGTTCATCAATATTCTAGAGTACAAGAAGGTAAGAATACTATGGAAGTAAATCTTCGCCTGTGGTAGATTACTAGTTAAACTGGTTAAGCACTGATCTGATTTTGTAAGTTGTTCTCCATGAGCAAGCGAAGGGGCTGCAGCCAGCAGGGAGCGAGGCTTGACTGCATCCGGTGGGGGTGGCTTTCCTGCAGGGTGACAAGTTTGAGCCCTGAGTTTTTCAAGAATAAGTTCCCTTCTTCCCACTCCTATATGGGCTTCAGAAGCTGCATGGTGGCTGCTTTCTGAGAGGAGGTGAGTCTAAAGCAAGCCAAAGTGAGTGAAGCCACATTAGCATTAGGGTTTGTTTGTA
This sequence comes from Struthidea cinerea, assembly GCA_013397865.1. NCBI lineage: Eukaryota > Metazoa > Chordata > Aves > Passeriformes > Corcoracidae > Struthidea > Struthidea cinerea. Next base: position 190,205 of record VZTI01001639.1, on the reverse strand, counting down.
TGGTCAGAGGCTTAACCATGCTGTCAGACCTGATGAGTTCATGAAGAAGTTATGGCAATTTGTGGGTAGGCCTCCAGGCTTTCTCATGAGGTGAGGACTGACTGTGGTTGGAGCTGCGTTCTTTTTTCCCCCTGTAAAAGTAACCTCCTTGGAAAATAAACCCCAGGACTTATGTCAGAGGAGCATTCTGCCTGCATTGAATAGTGACAGAGCTGCGGTGTGTGTAGCTGTGTGTGCACATGGAGTAGCAGTGCTCAAACCAACATCCTCCCTCAAGAATCCTGTTGCGGGAGGACAGTTATTTATAACACTTTGGCCATTATAATTGTTCTGCCGGTACAGGCTGCCAGAGAAATACATTGACTCAGCACATGCCTGAACAAGGTCCTCTCCGAGGCAGCACCTCCCACCATACAAACGTCCCTGCAAAGTCGTGTAGGTGCCTGGTGGGGCAGCGAGCCCCATCTGGCTGCTGCTGCAAGCTGCCATAAGCCAGTGCCGAATCAAATTAATGTTTGGAAAACATACTGAAGACAAAAAAACCACTGCTTAAGCACTAGTTAATATTATTTCAGTGTCCCCAGTTACAATTCTGTTGTTGCAAGAACTGCAGGTGCCTTTCCCTGCTGTGGTACTCTGGCTGTTCCCCGTGGAGAAATGGACGTTCTTCTGCCACTCTCGCAGAGCCACACTGGTCTTTACTGAGCCACGTAAGATGGCCTGGCCTCTCCACTGACAAGAGGAACAAAATTGTCCCTTGTGCTAGTGTTCTTAACATCTACTGCTGCAATGATTTTTATGCCTCTTCTGGCTGCCACAGTCTCACCAAAGAGATCTCCCTGGCCCTGTACCAGGTAGGAGGCTACAGTCGAATTTTTTTGCTGTTGTTCCTGAAACGATGTGAATTGTTTTTGATAATTACATGGGAGACTCTTTTTCTTATTTTAAAAATTGCTTTCAAAATAGTAATTAGGAAGTTGTCATTGTTCTTTTTTTCAAAGCAGGTTCTACATGGAGTAAAGAACCTAGAGATGTGATTTTCTTTTTATCACTTGGAGTACCAAAATGGCTATAAATGAATCCAAATGTAATTTTCTTGGGAAAATAATTCCTCTGTTATACAGGCCCTTTTTGCTATATATTTCAGGGCCTGTTTTACTGGTGTAATTTGAAATTATTCAGAAAAAATCCCTGCCTTTTTTGTTCATGCAAATATCGATTCTGCATTTTTTATTCTGCAAGTCCCATCTGTGAGACTGCTTTTTTATTAATGTCTACAAGTAATTGCAAAAGACTTATTATCTTCAGACTATCACTCTAACTTTCCAAGAACCTCTTTGAACGTACGCAGTGTGTTCCCTTAACTGCATGGCTCAATTTAAACCAGTACAATTACTTGGAGGTATATAGGTCTGCTAGTGCGTTATTCTTACATTGCTGTATCTCTTTCCTGAAATGGTGATGCATCATACCTTTATGTGAGTAAAATTGCATGTACAGTAAATGTTTTACCAGTATAACTACTTTAGTAAAATAAAATTATACCCTGTCTAATTATAATGAAAAAAACCCAGAGTGTTGACCAAGACTCACCTGTTGTTCTTTATTACAGTACATTTCCAGCTGCAACAGAATTTAAATGTCATATTTTGTCTTGTGGGTTATTTTCATGTTTTTCCATAATGCCATGGATTTAATTATTTCTAAATGCAATTACACCATCAGTTACAATGGGAACATTTTTATCTTTGCCCTGTGTCCCATAGAGTCAAACCTTGAGAAGTCAAACAGTAAGCTTTCAAAAATGAGCTTATCTGTGAGGTTAAACAAGGTGTGGCAACCCTGACATGGGGCTCCTGCATCAAGAAAATGTAATTTTTCCAGCCCCTTGAAGTGATCCTCATTCTGTAATGTGAAAATAGTTTTATAAATGTGTATTTATTATTTTTAGCAATACTGTGTTTTCAATGGAGATGTTATATTTAGTAGTTTCTCAAAATGTGGAGCATGTGTTAAATTTCTTTTGCGTAATCCATCAAGACTAATTTGATTCGAGACTGGTGCCTTTTTTTCCCCCCATCTGTTTGGAAAAGTGCAGTTGTAGAGACATCAGTCATGTAACACTTTCTGTAAAACAGCTTTACTGACAGTTGGGAGTTGTCAGTAACCATGTGGATTTCAAGCTCTCAGTCTGGCTACGATGAGAAAAACCCTCTGACACATAATTTCCACAGAGCCACAGAATTTAAGGCTGGAAAGACCCAGAGTGCACATCTAGCTGACCTCCCGCCTAGCCAACCCAGAGGTAAGTCATGTTTCAAGCCCAATAGCTGCAGAAAACACCAGGTTTTGGGACAAACATACACTCAATTTAATAGCATTTGCTCACCAATCACCATTGATTTATTTCAATAGTTAATTACGGTTATTTATTTCATATATATGTTGTCTACATAATTGCGGCTTGTCTCCTGTTTCAGCTGGTCTAGCTTCAACTTCCAGCTTTTGGGAAAGCTTTAAGAGATGCTGAGTTTGTGTTCCTTGTCTACATATGTAGAGACCAAACTCTGTGTTGGGTGAGGGTAGGACAGATGCCTCAGGAAAGCAAATTCCTGGAAGCAGGGAAAGAGTTCTGCAGAGGTAAAACCATATTCCTGCTGCCCTTGCCAACAGTCCACTGAGTTTGCTACCCAGTTCTGGAGCAGAGGCTGGAACAGGGGCTTGCAGGGCTTGGCACGGGCTTGGTGGGCTGGACATGGGCTTGCAGAGCTCTGCCTTTGTGTAGGAGATGGAGCAAAAGACATCAAAGTGCCCATAAAAGCTCTTTTCTTTTCAACTAAGAAGCAGCAAAATTCAGTTTTGCCCCTGTGTTGTTGAGAAATGTGGGATTGTCTCTTCAGACCACAGCAGCAATCTCCACTGTGTTCACCTTTGGGAAGATGCCATCCTGAAATGTTTCCATCTCTCACTGTAAGACGTTTTGTACCCTCTAGGACTCACTCCTGTTCGTTTGTGTCCCACTCAGCAGGTGCCCTGCAGAACAGCCCATGAAGGTCAGTGTCAGAGGTGACATAACTTACTGCAGCATAATTGGCCTATATTCAAGTCCTTTCCCTCACCTCTGCTCCTCAGCATGGGCCCTCTTCTTCTGTGAGTCTTTCATCCTTCTATGCATCTGAGCTTGCTTTTGGCTGTGTTGGAAAGCTTATGGTTCCAGAGTGCCCCTGCAAATGATCAAGTTGACTCTTTGGGTTACAGTCTTTCCTCCTTGTTGCATACTTTTGCCCTGATTTTGGAGTCTTTTAAAATGTTACTCAGGAATCACTGTATCACATATTTTGTGCAGTGCAAAAATATGAAATGGTGCTACCTTCTTGCAAGTTGGAAATGAATCCACTTAATCTTATTTATAATCATATTGTCTATCATTTCATACCTTTATCATTTTATTTAGTTACTTCTAGAATCAAGGAGTTCATCTAGGTCAACATCCTGCTTGAAATGGGGCTGTGACCAGCAGTGGATGAGGTCAGCCACACTACAGCTAAATCTTGAAACACCTTCAGGAGAAGTTCCACAGCCTCTCCGAGCAACCTGTTTCAGCATTACCCTGCCCTCCCAGTGAACATGTCCTGTCCAGACCTCAGCATGTGTCCACTCCTACGGTCTTTAGCACTAAGAAGACAAGTTTGACTCTTTTCTATATAGCCACCCTGTTCCAGCAGCCCTTAGCCTTCCCTTGATCAGATCAAACAGGCTCAGCTCCCTCAGCCCCTCTCGTGTTGCTCCAGGTCTCTGATGATCTCAGCAGCACTTTACTGGACCCCTTCCAAATTGACACATTTGGCCTTATGCCCTCCGTAATCCCCAACTCCTTTTAAGCTGGATGGCTCCTCAGCGAGGTGCTTCCCAGCCCAGAACAGATCGTGTTTCCTTGTTGAACATCATGAGGTGTCTGTTGGCTCAGATCTCAAGTACGTAAAGAAGCCTCTGCATTGAAGCTTTGCCATTTGTCAGTGCAGACAGCTTAAGTCATCAACAAATCTGACTGTGTCACCGTCAAGGTATCTGATGGAGATACTGAACAGTGTGGATTTTGGTACTGACCCCTTGGGTGCACCTCTGCTTGCTGGTGACCTGTCAGGCATGACGAGATTTTTCTGTCCCTCTTTCAACCTGTTTTTCTAGCCTACATCCTCTAAGCTTCCAATGACATTATGTGGGATGGTGTCAAAACCTTACAGGGTACATTACACCCAGCACTTTCATCTTCACGCATTCAGCAATTTCATCTTAGAAAGCAGGCTGGTCAGTCAAATTTCGATTTGCCATCAGTAAGTCCATACTACTTGTTCCCAAATACCTTTTTGTCCTTTATGGCCTTAGAAGTGGACCCCAAGAGGGGCACACTCCCTGATCTTCCAGTGACCGAGATCATGGTGATCAGCAGATAGTTCCCCAGCTTTCTTTCTTGCCTTTCTAAAGATAGATGAGGTGTTAGACTTTTTCCAGACACTGGGGACTTCCCCAGTCTAGACAGCTGTCACAGACAGCAGTGTTACAATCCCACTGGCCAGTTCTTTCGGAAACGGGTACTGACCCTCATGTCCATCTCTTGTATGTTCCCGTTTTGCATCTGGTTTCATTAAGAAGATGCTTCTGTAGCCATTTAAGTATTCTGCTGAAATTCCATCTTCCTGCAAAACAGGATAATTTTTTGCTGAGCTACTCAGTAAGTTGTCTTTAAAAGTCATTCAGGACTTCTGGGCACATTTCCAATCCATGGTTGCATCTCAAGGGATTTTATTTAGCAACTCAGTCAGTAAACTGAAGTTTCTTCTTCTGAAATCCAGAGTAATTATTCTGTAGCTTACCTTCCCAGCCTTGTTCTGGATACTGAATTTAATAATGGTAACAGAAGATAAATCCAGGCTGATACTGTGGCCACATTCAATACTGGAAGTCGAGTGTAATCCCCAGCTGTCCCCTCCAGCATTCACATGATGGAATTATCACTTGTGCAGTATTAAGGAGCTCCTGGATTGCCTGGTCATTGCTGTGTTACCCTTCCAGCAGATGCCTGGATGTTTGAAATGCTCCATAAGAATCAGGGCTGAATAGAAGGACACTTCTGCCAGTTTTCTGTAGGAAGTCCTGTTCACAGTCTCCTCCTGGTTGGATGTGCTGTGAGAAGCTGCCCTGTTTCCAGGAGGTCTGCCCCCTCTGCTCCTCACCCAGAGGTTCTCTCCAGTCTCAGCTTTCCTGCTGGAGCTTGGTACAGTCAGGGAACTCCTTAACATGGAGCACAACTCATATTGTTCATGTTTGATTCACTGTGATTCACATCTTCTTGATTAATTTTGAATCTCTTGATTCATGTCATTCTTGTTTCCTAATCAAGATGTCACTGATCTCTAACCTTACACTCAAATGCAGTCAAGGATAAGACATCTAATTTCTTTTCTTATTATCTGGGCTTGGTATAGAACTGTAATAATAATAATTACATATATTTCTTTATCCTCAAGCTCTTTGAACCTGACCTGCACAGAATTTAGTGTTCTCCAAGTCAAGCCACCTGCACATGATGACATCAGATGAAATTCTGTTTGCCATAGAGAACTGCATTTGCACCCTAGAGTACTGCAGCTGTGAAGGTGGAAGGTATTAGAGGGGCATGTGAGCAGATCTTTGTGCTAATGAAAGTACTGCACCAACATTAACATCAGGCTGAACAAGCAGGATTTTTTTCTTTTTTGGTTAATCCCCCAAAGCCCCAAACAATCATGCAAAGAATAGACTCTTTTGAATGAAAGTCACACATTAACTTTATGTTTTATATTTTGCTCCCACGCCAGTTGAGGGTTTGTTTTTCTCTTCTTTTCCCATTCATTCATTTGACCAGATTTTTGTGTAAAAGTACTGAAGTAAAGTTGGTGGGTTTTTTTTTTTATTTTTGTTTTTCATGGGGTTTTTGTTGGTGTGGGTTTTTTTTTGTTTTTTGGTTTTGGTTTTTTTGTTGGGGGGTTTGTTTTTTTTTTTTTTGTAAGCAGAAAGCTTGATGCAGATCTTGGGCTGTTCCTGTAGCCAGAAGGTGCAGCAGCCTGGCTGCACGGTGACTCATGGCCCTGTGCCACATCACAAATAATGCTCTTATTAATCTCTCCAGGCTTTGTTCTGGCCCCCCTCCTAGTGGTGTCTGATTTCATGGTGTGGCATAGCCAAAGGTCAGATAAACTACATGATGGCCAGAGTTGCTACTGCAGAAGGAAATCGGAAATGCCTCTCCCAGCAGTTTCAGCAATGAGAATGGAGAGAAAAAGAATTTCTTTTACTACAAACCTGCCTGATGCATCATCCTGTGTTGCTGTTTCAGTAGAGGAAAGCTGTGGTATAGTAGTAACCCAGGGAAGCAGCCAAGCCCAGCTGTGTTGCAAATGCTTCTGGATCTGCCTGGCTCAGTACATTTTTCAGCAAATATGTTCTTTCTTTAGGTGTTTGATCATTTGCAACAAATGACAGTCCCAAGCTAGAAGAGATACTGAGCTTTGTCCCTAGCTGAGCTGGTGTCATTGACTGATTCATTAATTACCCACTTTCCCCCAGATTAGATTCAACATACTGTTCACAAAGAGATAACCAGTCACAAATTAGTCAAGCTGAAGTTTGATGTGCTTGGCTGCAGGGCCATTTTTTTGTTACCAGTTTCAGATGAGTGATTACTCATGTGAAACTAGCAAGTGCCTCTTGCAAGTTGTTTCCTCCATGGCTACCCAAAGTGTTTTTATTCAAATGAAATGGAGCCCATACGCTCTGGGCTGGGCGCTTTGTGAGCAGCAGCACGGCCAGATCAAACACGTATGCTTACTGTAAACTGGTGCGTGGTTTTCCTTGCTCTCCTTTGAACCAAGCTGTCTGTGGTTTCTGGTGACTGCTGTCTCCGTGCTATAGGCTCTGGCTAATGCTGACACATAGAGGACTTATCTGGAAAAAGAGAGGGGAGAGCAAGACAGCATCATTTCCTGCACACACAGTCCTGGCCATTTCTGTCAAAGGTGGAGACCTTACCAAAGCTCTTTCCAATAGAAGCTTCCTGGGTCACATTTAAATGATTTTGGGGGCAACAGAACCTGCTGTTGGTTAGACAGATGCAGGAGAGCAGTAAGATTGTTCTTTGAAAACTCCATAATTTCATGGACAGGCATTGCAATACCAGCCTCATATTATGACTTTCAAAATCACATTTGGGCAAGCCTGCAATGTGTGGGGCTCTGTTTTTTCTGTCACACAGAGACAGTGGCCCTGCTCTCCATTTCTGTGCTTGGGCTTTCCCATGCAGCAGGGCTCCCACTGCCTGTGTGGGCACAGGGCTCTCTTGGCCAGAGCCAGCAGTCGTATGTTCCCATCTGGAGAAAATGCCAGTGATTGCATAAAGCACAGAAAAGGGGAGAGACAGATCCAAGTGGTCTGTGTTAAACCTGGCCTCCATGACCGTCAGGGCCAGGTGGGGCTTTGCAGTGAGCAGATTTGGGGCTTGTCAGTCTGTCAGCTGCTTCCAAAGGAACAGCCCCCAGCTCATCACCCTCTTTTCCAGCTGCCAGCAGCTGCCCAGGGCCGAGGCCCTGTGGGGTCCTTACCCCAGAGCTTGCCCTGTTTCTGCACCTCAGCGCACTTGCTGCACCATGGACCATGGCAGGGACTGAGGAGGTGGCAGCCAGGGCCAGCCCTCCGGCCTCAGCCTCCAAAGTCCCCTTTGTCACCGCCAGCCCCTGCCTGGTCTCAGATTAACCTGATGGCTGGCTGGTGGCAAACTGTGCGGGAGCCCTGCCCTCTTTGGCTCGCTTAGCCAGGGGGGTTTGTTTTGCAGAGCGTGGTTATTACTGCTCTGCTTTTGTTCTTTGTCATCAGTCCTGCCTTATTTTTATGTGCATTAACTGTTAATAACAATTTGAAGCGTTAAGCTTTGGCAACCAGCTGAGCTCTGCACAAATCCGAGGACAGCACGGCCGCTGGCACAAGGCTGCTCGCTGCCACCGGCGGGCGGCCGGACGCACGGAGCGCTCGGTTCGGCCACCGGCAGGACCGGACGCTTCCTGACATCCTGACAAGGCAGCAGTGGAGGCGGGGAGGGCAGCCCAGCGCATGGCGGCACGGGGCTCAGCACTAGCCTGGCTCCTCTTCAGCCCGGGCTTCTCCAAGCACTGCCCCTTGGGCTCCTTCCCACTCGCCCGGGCTCCTTGTCATCCCTCAGGAAGGCGGCGGGAGGAGGGAGGAGCAGAGGGATGAGAGCTGGCTTTACTCACAGATGCTGCTGCTGCAGAGGGAGGCACCACCACGGGAATGTAGACGAGCAGGCAGAGGTGATTAATAGTGATACATATTATTTTAATTGAGTCGTGTTTGGCCTCTTGCTTTTCCAGTAGTCAATTTTTTTACTATTGTTGTGGTGTGAATTTGGAATTAATTTAAAGTATAATAAGAATCCCTCAGCTGGCAAGTGCAGGCAAGACTGAAAATTAAAATGCTATGTAAATCTCACAAGATTAGGGCATAAACTGCAGCAGGCAGTGGAATGGCTGAAGCTTCAAGAAGCTGGAAAAGCCTCTCTCCACATTATTCCTGATAATACAAAATCAATTTACATCGAATGAATTTTTTCCAAATAACCATCCACCACATTCTATTTGATATTACTAATGAATGCAGAAATTGGATCTTAATACATTTCAGGGAAATATTCTGCGGAGATTTTATTAGTTCTAAAAATATTTGGTGGCATCGCAGTACTTTGTCATTAAAATTGCCAGGATTTAGATAGATGATATAGCTATTGTGGAATTGTAATGAGAATGCTGCGGTGCTGGAAGTGGCATCATTTTGTTTTGAAATCCCAGGTCCTTTCCGAGGGTTTTTGAAGCAGCGTGTATGAGATGCTGCCACCCCCTGCTTTCAGCTCTGCTGTAGCTGAGAGCACGGCAGCAGTGAGGCAGGGTGGGGATGGTGCACGGGGACAAGGGAGGTGTCAGCCAGACCCACGGACAGCACTGAGCTCATACACACGGCTCTGCCTCGGAGCTGCCTTGTCCTTCGCTGACGCCTCTGAAGAAAAGGCAACAACAAACAATTAAATGAGTTTCTCCCAGCTGGGGTGCAGAGGAGGCTCGGGGCTGCAAGGTCCCACCTCGTGCTTTGGGGGGTGCAGGGGCAGCAGGCGCTGGTTGAGGCTGCTTCTCCCAGGAATCCCAGCAAACCCCATCCAAAGGAAGGCATCTAGCGTGTGGAGGGCGGGAAATCCCAAAGAGCCTGGCAAGGAGGTAAGACCTCCAGCCCCGCAGCACAGCCTGGGCTCACCATTCCTCTCACCACCTGGATGGCTGCTGAGATTGCCAGGAGCTGGCAGTGCGGCTGGATGGCACAGAGCCTGGGGAAATCGCTGCCGAGCCCTCTGCGTGTAGGGCATCCGCTTCGATCTGCCTCCGGTTAGGAGGAGGTGGAAGTCCCCTGCCTTGGCTGTTGCTTGGAGCTCCATCTGCAGCACTGATGAGGAAAGTATCATTCCTCCTGCGCGGAAGCCATTAATTCCCAGCTGCGGGAGAGTGATCCGGCATGGGGCAGAATCCAACCCGCTGCCTGGAGGAAGGTGCTGCGGAGAGCGGGCCGGGGGCTCCCGGCAGGTCTGTGTCACCACACGCTATTTCTGACCTGCCCAAAAGTGCTGCTTATCTCTGCAGATTAAGGGCAGCCCGAGCGCGGGGCTCCCCTGCAGCCTCTCCGCGGGGCTGGGGCGACCAGGCAGCCCCTCCCCTCCCCTGGCTCAGCTTCCTCACCTCGGGAATCAGGATAATAATATCTGCCCATGGGAGCTTCATCACTTACAGCCAGTGGCTAAAATTATCAAACCAAGTGAGAGAAAANCCCCAGTAAAAAACTACGTGAACTAAAAATGAGACACCTGGACAAGAAAAAGAACCCCATGGAATCTAGATAAGACTCTGTTTGTGTGAGGCTTCCTACTATCTTTATTCTGTTGTGCATACAGACAACAGTGCAGCTCTGGCCAAGAGGAAGGAGAAGATCCCCAAAATGAGGGCTGTTGGAGACAAAGTGGAGAGATGAGCTACAACAGCAGCATTAATACTTTTTTTGACTTCCTTTTCAGACAGGGTTACAGCTCCCATTTATTCTGCAACTGATTAATTTGATCAAACATCGTGAACAAATAATTTGTATTAAAAATTGTGTGAGTTCCACCCTTCCTGTAGTTGGCTTCAGGCAGGTATTTATTGGATAACATTGTCTCAGACTAGTGAATGTTGACATTTAATTAATATGGAAGCTTAGCATTGTGAATATGAAGAACAGAAAAAAGGCCCAAGAAAATCCTGTGATAATGAAAGGAGATGACAACCAGGTTCTGGTAGTCAGACATTTCTGTTGACATTGAAGGGTCAAATGTAGATGTCTGGTGGAGGGCTGCAAATAACATTGCGGGTCAGGGTTTGCATGTACAGATAGTTCCACATGACACCTGCCTTACACTCGAGCTGCTTGCACTTGCACTGGCAGTGCTAGGGTGGATATTTTTGTCATGACTATGCTATGAAGATGCTACCGAAGTAGGGAGAGTGATGTGACGTACCAGTACAGTCCTTTAGCTGTGAGTGCCCACCATACAACCACGGGACTGCTTTCCACAGAATTTAGAATTTAAAAACCCCCAAAATTAGGCTAGTAAAATTGAATCTATGTTAGGGATTAGGTGCTGTGACCAAAAAAAGCAAAATTAGGCTAGTAAAACTGCATTTATATTAGGGGATTAGCCACCATGACCTGCATGCCTATGTCAGCAGAACTCTGGAGTATCTCAAAAGTACTTGTGTCCTGTCTGACTTGTGACGGGTAACATCCATGCCCATGAAAAGCAAACAAACTGCAAACAACTTAATTGTAATAAAAAGAGAATGGTTTATCATAGAAATGTAAGAGGAAGTGTTTCTCATGCATAAATCAGGAGCATGGAGTTGCCTGAATTTTCCATTCCATTAACTCTGCACTTTTTGAGTTGAGATGAAAATAGCTGGAGAAAGAAAATATTCTCTGCTGTACACTGAGGATATCACAAGGCATGTTAAATTGCCCTGTTACTTTGTTGGGCATTAGCCTGCCACTAACTTCTGTTTATTATGTGGTTTACCTTACAAAGTAATTGTGTTCAGAATCCCATTTATTGCATGTGCAGAGAGGACATTGTTTTTTCCTTACATTGTTGGGCTTTACTCCCTATACTTTAATCTACTTCATGCTAAAATTTGACCAAAAAAAATTTTAAAATGTGAGAGTGAATCTTTTTCTCTGTTTCATGTTTCGATTCAACAGAGAGGTTTCTGCTTAGTGGAAACAGATATTCCATTAAAAGTCCACTGCTGCTGTATAATTTAAGTGCTTTTTCAACACCACAAACTACCTCAAGCCAAACAGCTGGTGTTGACTAAGAATGGTATTTCAGCCTGTTACATGCTGTGATTATTACTTCCCAAACAAGAGTTTATACTTCATTTTCAGTGAAGATTAAATTAATTAGGATGGCAATGTGATACAGAAATAAGGAGGTGAGTGAAATTAACAGTTTTCACTTACCCTGAGATTTGTTTAATTAACTATTTTCATTTGGAAGTGGTGGTCTGGGACTATATTTTAGCAGTAATACATATTTTTGGGCAAACAGTACACTTCACAGGTCATGCAGGAAAACACAAGCTCATCAGAAATCTGATCAGTACTTTCATTTTGACTATGCCTGATACACTAAATGAAAAAAAATCCTCCTGAACAGATTTAAAAATCTACCTTTTCATAGCACGTATTGAAAATGAGTCATATCCTCCCAAAAAGTAGCAACAATTGCAGTGTATGAAGAAATTGTATTCTGCTTGTTTATTATATTTGAAGAAATTCCTTTCTCGTGTTGCTGGAAAATTGTCACAGTAGAGAAAGCTACTAATTCCTCTTCTCTCCATTAAAATGTAGTGAGCATTCTTCTAAACCATCAATATTACTGCAATGCTTCTGTCTCCACAGATCAGGGACTATTTGTTTCTCATCAATACTAAAGTTTAGTGTTTAAAATCTTATCTCTGCATTCATAATGAATTGTTGATAGAAAAAAATCTTCACTATCTTTTCAGTTTACTTAAGATTTCATAAGTCATTTAAAAAAAAGAAATAAAAATGAAAAACATCTGCTTTAGAGACCAACCCCTAAGAATGTGATTCTACAACAATACTGGTTGCCCTCACGTGCCCTTAATGACCACTTATTGGCAGTAACATAACTTAAGGTTTTAATTGATGTTTTAGCCAGGCTTTTGACTTCAGAGTAGTATTTGTAAAGATTTTAATTATCATGTTATAGTAGAAATTAGAAGGCAATTTGTAAATGTTTAGATCAATGTGATTAATACAGTAGAACTAGAGCAGCCTGGACATGTATATAGCTGTACATAGGGGAGCAATCCGTGCTTAAAAAAATACCTAAAAATAACTGCAGATTCAGGTCTTAAGAGATAAAACACCATCAGTCTGACCAGATTTTCATTGCTACAGAAATCTGGTGTGTGGTAAGACTTGTATTCCACCAATCCCACAAATATAATTTGTATTCCATCAATTATATAAACAAAATTAAACTCTTCTCCTGTTTAAATTTCAACCACAAATGCATATGGAGAGATCTGAATATATTTGTTATTTTAAAATATATAAGCAAGTAAATCTTAGTGTACGGCTTCTTCATGAGTTTTTGAGAAGCATGTAGATATCTGAGGTATTTTGACTGAGCCTTGAGGAATGTTTCTTTCCATGAAACACAGCCCTGGAAATCTGTATTTCCACCATGTGCCATAGTGAATTCCAGATTCCCTTTCTGTGAAGATTTTCTCACTTTAAGTTAAAAATTACTGTATCAGTGACAGTGTCACAAAAACCGGACAGTATTTTATCCCTCTGAAGTGCATTTGAAAACATTGGATACAAAAGGAATGCAAACAAACTGAAAACAAATTAATAAAAGAGCAGAACTGTTTCGTAGTAACATGCTAAGGCATTCTCAGCCTTCTGCCTTAACACTCACCATTTAAGAAAAGACCAATTTAGAGGTTGCATTTGCTGTTCCAAACGAGCGAGAAAAGCTTTAACTGTGCATTACTTAGAGTTGTGCATTTCCTTAAAAAATGTAGTCATTTAATATTTCCTGACCATAGCATTTTTGCTTATCTCCCAAACTGTGCTCTTTGCATGCAAAAGCCAGACATTAGGGTTTAAATAGGCTCCCCCCTACAATTCTTCTAAAAATTGCTTTTCTTTCATAATTTTGGTACAACCTGAGGCACCTTTATTTCATAGAGGCAGAGAGGACAGAAGCAGTTTGTTTCTGGGCAGCACGGAGTACCTGTTTTGAGTTAGCTCTTCCTTGTGTGACTCCCCTGAATGATTCTATTGATTTCAAGGGGTCCACTTGCATGAGAAAAGTGAGCAGCAGAGACTGGATGCTCGTTTTATTGTTTCATCCAACACAGATTCATTTTATAGGATCAGTTATTCTGTGTGATGAATGGGAAGCGTAACTAAAAAATTGAGCCTAGAAATCTAATGTTAGCAGTGAGCGTATAAAAGTCTGATTGTGAAATATGATCCAGAACACATTTACTAACAGACAAAACTCAAGACTCATTTCTCACACAAGCAGGACTGTTAAAGTCGGTAATACTTTGCTTTTCCATTACAGCCAACAGGATTTCTGCTGCACAAAGGCTAAGCAAAGCAAAGATAGAAAGATCTGGTGCTTGGAGCAGTAATGCTTTCATTTGCTAAAACCTCGTGTGTGCAGAGGGTAGAATTAATTTAATTGCAAATAAATGTCAAGAAATAAATTAATGAAATAATACTAGATTTTGCTACAAGAATATGTTATGGGTAAGATATTCTTTTGTGTCAGTCTTCCTAAAGAGAAGGAAACAAAGGAAAATGGGTAGGGGAAAAAAAGGCTGTACTGAAAGCACATACAGAAATCAAACACAGGAAAACTGTTGGGGACTTAATAGTGCTAGAGGTAAATTGGCCACTATTCTTTCAATCAGAAAGAGACCAGAGAATTTGATTAAATTAAACAGGAGCCATTTCTTTGTTCCTGAGAACAGAGAAAGTGGCATTTTAACCAGACAACTGAGACAGAGAACCCAGAAAAAAAAATGTATTAAACAGATAACACAGGAGAAAAGCACTTATACTAATTCTGTCAAAACTCAAGGAGCATCCTGAGAGGTTTACAAAGGTGATATTCTTCTAAGGCATGTAGAGACAGCTATAGTAGAATATTTGTGGTAAGTCCAAAGGTGATTTCTTTACAAGTTAAAGGCCCAGTAATGCGTATGAAATAACCTAAAATGCTACATCTGTGACGGTCAACAAAACAGAACAGCTGTGTGGCTTAGAAATTAAATGTCATAAAGACAAAAGCACTCAACCTCTGTAACACTGAAATTATTTCAAGAGGCTCTGTAGAAAGGCAGGCCAGCAGATTTGATGAATATTTTAGTTGTTTTACCTAGAACAGGCACCTGTCATGTCCTAAAGAAGAGGCCAACACTAGTATTGATATAAATAAGAAGACAAAAAGCTGTGCTTTCTTGAAATTGGTCATATCAATTCAGTATCCTCTTATCTCCATGATAATTTATAATATTTACCAGAGTGTAAAATAAAACAAAACCCTTGCCCGAACCTATATTCACTTAAATCATTGTTCACCCTCAAGCAGAAAAGAATTCCAGCTGTCTACTGTTAGGTATTTGTCAGATTTTCAGATGTGAAGAAATAGTCAGTTATCCTGTAAAAAAAAGTCGAATTCTCCTATTTCTGATAAATCCACACAGAATGTATTTTACAACAGTTTGTAAACGAAACACATTTTGTGCAAATACAAAGGTATCTTAGTAGGGCTAATTTAGGGTAGATACTGATTTGAGAGCAAAATACGGCCCATCAGCTTCCATATTTAAGTTAATGCAAAGATTTATTAGTCCTCTAGGTAAACATTGACCTTGGCTTCACCTTGGTCAATATTTACTTCTCAAGTTAATAAATCTTTATATTAACTGCAATTGAAGTCACTCTCTGCTTAAAAGATAAAGACCAAACAGGTCCTCATATGAAGACAGCATTCATCAGATAAACTCTGCATCTTGATTTATCTTTTTGCCCACTTGCCTCAAAAAAATGGCAATCCATAGATGGTGAAAGATGTTCCTCTCTGGAGGGAAAGAGGTTTGGTTTTTTAAATTTTTTTTAACCTGTATATTTGTGCATTTTATTTATATTCTAAGGTAATGGCACCAGCTTTTTGTCTCTTGCACTTAGGAATCTTCAGAGTTCCCAGGATGTCACATCCCTACACAATCTATTTACCTCTGGGCAAGCCTGGAGACTATTTTACTCAGTGGACATCTCTCTTGCTCACTGGCGTGGTTTCTATTCAGTTTCAACAAGATGATACGTTTAACTTTTTGAAATTCATAGCTATTTTGGAACAAGGTACTGACTGGGGGTGATGTGAATGGCACTGCAATGAAACCAACAATAAACAAATCAACTAACATGTGACTACCTTGCAAAAACAGGAAACTTTGAACTTATCAGAAGAGAAAAGACATCAAAGCCTTGACTAAATCCAGCTACCAGAAATGGGAATCTGAATTACTGTAAAAGAAATTGTCTCAAGGAGCATTTGGATAAAGAGAAGATGAAGTTACAATTAGAGATTTTCTTGAAATTAAAAGTGAAAAGGAAAACCAGACAAGAACAGATTTACACATCTTCTCTTTCCATGACTTAAAACATTATTGCATTGATTAAAACCTCACCATGCTGTTTTCTCTGCATTTAACTAACTCGTACTTTTAAAAGGCAAAACAAACAACCTATGTTTTGTCCATGGGTCTCTCTGACGGAGCCCAGATTAGATGGTACCATAGTTCGCTTTTTACTGGATTCTGAACAATATCAAGTCTTTCGTCTTGCAGAAAAATTGAGGACTTGATGAGAAATACTCAATTACAGAGAAATTAAAAACTGAACTTTCCAAGAAAGAGAATCAAAGCAGAAGTAACTTCAGAAACTAAATGGCAAAGCTGTTTCATTTTTTAAAACATATTTAACATCTCACTTAAATAAACATCAACCACTTCACTTATGCAGGCATTCCCTTTGAAGTCAATGGGATTAGCCATGGATAAAATTCATCCTAAATTCTGTGTAGAAAGACAGGTACAAAGTCACTGAATCAATTAAATCCCATAGAGTCTCAGGCATAAAAGCTGCAAAGGTTTCTTGTTAGTCCTTTGGACTGAAGTGCTCAAAATGTGGAAAACTGGGAGGCAGGATTTGTCCTCACTGCAAGATGCTTTAAGTCTCTCCAGCTGCATTTCTCTCTTCCATCGAGCTGCAGTTTCAGCATCCCCTTGTTTTCCCCATGCAGTGCTGATGAGTTTACAATGATGCTGTGATGCCTTTCTGCAGGCAGTGCAGGGAAATGTCATGCAAACTCCATTAATAAATCATACTATTGGCATAAACTCTTTGAATGGCACAGCCAGCTCTACTAGCAAGACAATGCATTTGCATGGTTGTGTGTGTGTAAAAAGTACATACACCCATCTCTCAACCCCAAAAAACCTGATCCATGGTTTTATTTCTTTTTTCCCCCTTCGTTGAAAACAGCAGCTTAGTCAGTAAATGACAAGGCATACAAAGGGATACGAGCTCTATAAAGCCAATGGTGACTGGTATAATACACCTCTGACTTTCATTGTAAATGATGTAACTATTTCAGAGCTGTACTTCTCTCTACACTTTCTTATTTCTAGTTCATGAAAATAAAACACAGAATTTCAACATAGTTATAAAATCTGCCAGGATTTTAGAAGAATTTTTAAAAGAATAAACATTAATAAAGATGGTTTAATTTACTGGCATGAGAACTGAGGGCTGGGAATGTAGCTGTCTGAAGGCTATACTGCGAGCAAGTGGCAGTCCTCAGAGACGGAAAACCAAACAAATTATGGCTGCTGACTCCCAGTATTCCACTTTAATTGGTGGGGGTTGTCCTGGAGAAAGATACATGAGCCTTTCCCGGTGGCAACAGGAATGTGACATATATAAATACAGGGGCCCATTTGCGTTTGAGTCATTCACGCGCCCGCATGAGACGTTCGCGCTGGGAGGCGGCCCGTGCGCCCCGGGTGCCGCTCACGCCGCGGTGCCCGCGGCAGCGGACACTGCCCGCAGAGCTCAGAGCCCCGGCTCGGGACGCGGGACCACCCCCGCGCCGGGAGCGCTCCTCCGCGGCTTCACCGCAGCCCCGCCCGCCCCGCCGGGGCGGTTCCGTGCGCGGCCC
>VZTI01001639.1:39681-172687 GCA_013397865.1 Struthidea cinerea | reverse complement strand
GGGCCGCCGCTCCGCCGCCGCGGCACCGCTCCGCGCCCGGCACCGGCCGCCCCCCCGGAGCCGCCGGCTTGCGGCAAGGGGGTGGGCGCTCCCTCTAATTTTAACAGCCTTCTCCTTTTTCTCTCCCCGAAATCAGGAGGCCGCAATTGCCGGAGAAGCGCCCCCGCCCCCGCGCCGGGGCTTCCGCCTTTGTTGTGCGGAGCCCGGCACCGGCGAAGGCGCCGCTAAATGAATGGTAAATTGTCTTTAAAAGGCGCTGGCGGACGATGCCCGGTCCCCGGCGAGCCGGCGGCGGGGGCGGGGGTGGCAGGCAATGCTTGCTGCTGGGGCACCTTTCTTTCCCCACTTAATCCCCTCTCACCCTATCGTGACCGGTTGACCGACACAAGGAGTACCGAGTGAGCCGGACACACAGGATAGGCAAGGGCGCATGTGTGTAATTAATAAAGTAAATTAAAGGGTTTTAAAAATTAATTCTACTCATTTAGTCACGAATCTGTTAATGAGGCATGGAAAGCCCCCGGGATCGATAGTCGGAGTAAAACCGAAGTAGGTAAAGGAGATGCCTGCTGAATGCTACAAGGTTTATAGAGGAAGTATCCGTATCTCAGGCGATATAAATATATATAAAAGGATGTGTATAAATCTTTGCCTGCTCTGGCGGGGTCTGGATTCCATCGGCACGATGGAGGCAGCCGCCGTCTCCCTAGTTCATGGGGCTCCGAACTTTCCCTTCGCCGGTACCGCGGGGCTTCAACCTTTGCTCCGCCGCATCCTCCCAGCCACAGGAGCCTCTGGCTCCTACCATAAATATTAATACTCTGCGCTAGTGCGAGGCATAATTATCTCCCCTTAATTGCAAATTCACCCAAAAATTGAGCCTGCTGTCATTCAGGCACCTCTAAATTATTGTAATTAGGGCTTTTTTTTAATGTCAAGTGAATCCCTGGGCTGAATGTTAGTCCTTGTATGCAGTAGTGCAACATGTAAACCATATGCTGTGCCGCTGCTCGGGAAACCCCACCGCCGGGAGAAGCCGCCCCCCGTCCCCGCTCCCGGGGACCGGCTCGGCTCGAGGCAGGGGGTCCGGGCGGAGCGAAGCAGCCCTCGGGGAGTCCCGACGGGTCTGCCGGCCGCGGCAGTGCCGTCCGGCACCGGGGGCGATGCTCGGCACCGGCACCCACGGCAGCCGCCCCATTTCGGAACCGGCGTGGCGTCCCCCGCGGCCGCCGGGAAATTCCCCCTCGGAGAACAGACCCGCTCCCGCTGCTCGCCCCGGCCCTTTGTTCGGGGGCCGGAGGGGCCTGGGGTGGGGTCTTCGAGCCAGGCAGGACGGGCTGGGCCAGCGCCTGTTCCTCAGCCGGGTGTTGAATCATCTTCCAGCGCCGGTGTGGGGGCTGCCGTCTGCAGGTGCTCCCCAGACTCGTGTCTGTTCCCATCGTCTTTTGAGAGTGAGAGAACGAGCCGGTCTCCAACACAGATCCCTTGAGTGGCCTGGCCCCGTGTCGCTGAGCCAGAGGCGAGGCTGCCGGAGGGCACAGCGCAGCGCCAGGGTTGCAGATACCCTGTTCCAGCCCCGCGTCTTTGCTCATTCAACCAGCCCTCTGAGCAGTGGGCAGAGTGCTACTCCTGCGGCCTGCAGCCCTTCCCAAGGCACCTGGGGTCTAGGGCCTTCTTCAGGCTCAGGAGATAAGCTTTGTCTTTCTCCCCAGTGCGGTGGTAGCTGAGGACTCTATTCCTGACCAAGGACATGCATCATTCTGTGTGAAGCTGGGGTGCTGTGCCGAAAGGAATACCAGGTTTGTTGGGCCAGCAAGACAGGCAATAAGAAGGGAGCCCAAAGTCCATGCTGAGGACCTTCTGCCAGGATGAAGGGAGCCTAGGTCTCTGTCCCCTGTGAAATTTATGCACTTCATGCAGTAATTCTCATACAAAATCCATACGCAACCTGTATGTCAGATGCTGGAGTTGTCCACTTGCATGTGATCTGCTAGCGCTAGTGTTTTCAAGTCTTATATCCTGCCTTCCAAACTGAAAGGGTAAGAACTAATAACTTGTATGGAAACACAGCATCAAGCTTTCAGAAAACTGCTTAAAACCACAAGTTTTTAAATTAGTGCTCAGGAAATGATGTACCACAGCACTAGGTGCAAGAGCCATGTGAGCACGTGTTGTTACCCAGACAGGAGATGCTGCTGGCTCTGGTTGTGATCTCATGTTTGGTGGCAAGGCTGTGTAAGGAGCTCTTCCCCCCTTATCTCCAGTTTATTCATTCCTGTCCTTGTGCTGCCTGCTGTGCTGGACTTGCAGAGCTATTTTTGTGGCTGTGAGCAATGAAGACTGAAGAATTGTTATGGGTATATTTTATTCCCCCCCAGTTCTAATAACTCATAATTCTACTGGGAAATTGTGCACCTCCCTTTCCTAGGTACATTCCTAAAATGTGCCTTCATTAGCACAAGTCACACAGGACTCATCTGCAGCCTCTGATTTCCCAAGCCATGTGATGGAGTGCAGGATAGATGGAATTATACTCAGTGAAAAGTTTACTTTTCATGATGTGTAGTGTTCTCAGTGGTAGGGTTTTTTCTGAGTAAGAAATTCACACAAGAGAATTCACACCAAAAGAAACAGCACATAGAATGGAGCACTCAAAAGTAGGAAATGACAGGATGAAACTTTTCCATGTGAGTTAATATGGCCTTACTATAAAGGGCTTTTGGTCCATTTAGATTTTGAGATTTCACCTTATCTTTGCTGCAAGACTCTCTCATTTAATGCAGAAGATGTCACCTGCCCTGCAAGTGAGTCCAGATTGAGTTTCAATCTTTGTCCTGCTCTGGCAGGGGCTGCACTGTTGGATGGGGAGCAGGAGCAGGGAGCACTTTTCCTGAGGGGAAACCCTACAGGCAGCAGCTTTGCCTCTGATGAGACAGCTCATCTGTCACCTGGGCTGGCCCCTGCCACAAACTTTTCCCAGATGGCTTTTCTGTCCTGTGCTTAGTTCTGACCCTGAAAGAGCAGCTGAGACCTGAGCTGAAGGGGATGTGATTTGGAAAAACTTCTGTTTAAGCTGTTGAGAGCTATGCTGTGAATCCATGAAGTACTACAAAACATGAAGATATAACAAGACTCAGCTCCGAGGGTTTCCAATTTGAAGATCCAAAACTCAAGGCACTGACACGTCTCACTGTGCCTCACCTGGGGCCTCCCTGACTCTGCCCATGGCCCAGGACCCCGTGCCAGCCCAGCCTGTGGTGTCGGTCCCTGCCCCTGCCCTGCTGGCCCCAAGGGACCAGCCAGCCCTTACTGCTCCCTAAAGAAAACCATTTGAGAGATCTGATGTTTCAGCTTTAATTTTTTTCTTTCATTTTATGTCTTGCATATACAACTAAGAGAATAATGCCACCTTGCCTCACAGTGATGTAGTGCAAATACATTAGTATTTCTAAAAAAAATGAGCTGGCAAAGTGGGAAGGCCAGAGAAAGCCCCACAGAGAAAGTGGTGGCAAAGTGAGTGGCTGGAAAGCCCCCACTGGAACACAGCGACAGCAGCTCCCATCTGAAGGCAACCACATGGGAGTGAAGAAATGGGTGCTTCTCATTTCATTCCTTCTTGTTGTCGTGAGCAGCTAAATTGCTTAAAAACTAGACGGTCCTTTGAAAGTCACCAGACATGTTAGCTGCTCTGTAAATCGGAAAATAATATTACGCTGTGGTATTTTTCAGTCTGTGGCCTGTTACTTGCCTCCTCCCAAAATTTTACTTGCTGGAGTGGTTTACAGTGGCAGAGGTGACCCTGTTCTGGCCCAGTTGAAGTCAATGGGAATTTCCCCCTGATTCATGAGTGCTAGTATTTCCCATGGGGCAAAAAAATTTGCATTCCTTTGCCTCCTTAAATTCAGCCCAGGTCAGTGCAGATTTGGTGACTCCTAAGTGTTACGGAAAGCTCTTTCCTTGAGCCTGCAGATACTGCCCCTGTTTGAGGTAAACTGAGTTGTGTTTTAAGTTCCAATTTTAGAAAAAAACACAGATGTGGTAATTACCACCTATGAGCAGGAAACCAAGATGGTGTAAATGGGTCAACATGCTGCCTGGGCTTAAGCCAGAGAAGTGTTTTATTTATGTAACAGAAACCATAGTTTGTTTAGAAGGGACGTTTTAGATTAAATCATAGTCCTTTAGAAACCGGGATAGTCAGTGACGCCTGTGTTATTGTTAGTTCTCAGCAATTCTGCAGAGTTAACATCTGCTGTGTATTTTATTAGTTTTGTATATTATTTGCAACAGTGTTAATAACATTGTTTGCAATACTAATAATACCGGATTTCTGTGAACTCGTGCTGAACTGTGTGCAGGAAAATGATTTTGGATGGTACTCATGGTGCCAGTAACATATCACCTGTGAATTTGCAGTTATTAATTAGTAGGCTTGATTGGAAAGGCCACCATGCAGGAATAATGCCCTCGCCCTCAGTCTGAGCTTTGTCCCGGGGGCAGCACCCCACCCTGATGGGCAGGTGCTGCAGCAGGAGGGATCCCGGAGGAGTGGTGGTGGCTCTGCAGTGCCTGAATTCGGTCTGACAGCATGGAAATGGCACTCAGATGTCTCTGGCCTGCTTGGTAATGGAGGAGGATGTGAGGATGAGCTTCCAGAGGGAAGGGGACGTTTTTCCGGAGAATATATTTTTGCGCTGATGAAGAATTTCCGCTGAGTACCTTCACAGCAAAGAAAAGTGGTTAATGAGATGCAGAGCTCCTCTTTGCCCAAGCTCTCACAGTGCGCTCCTTGCCAGGATCCAGCCCTTGCTAGCTGTGCTAGCATAGTCTCAACCCAGATTTTCTTTGTGCCGAAAAAAAGCAATTTTGGGAAGAAGCCTTGTGCCCCGCAGCTCAAGAGAGGAAGGCAGGAGAGGGACCGTATCCCCTGGAAACTGCAGGGGGCACAGTGTCATTACTAGAGGGCCGGGATAATTAGATGCTGTTAACTTGCCTTCCCTAACGACGAGCAGAGCGGGGCTGTGAGCGGCAGGAAACCAAGCCCCGGCTCTGATTACCCACCCCTGCACAGGTGCCGTGGTGTGAAGCCAAGCCAGCGCAGGGCCGAAGCCGCTGCCGAACAGAGGCAGCTCCTTGGCGCATCTGCACAGTGGCAGCGAGGTCTGTCAAGATGCTCCGTGTCACGTCGGGGACACAGCCCGTGTCATCCCGTAACGCAGCGTTCGCTCCTGCCCGCAGCAAAAGGGACGCCGTTCAGGGGGATGTGCTAAACACCCAGCACTGAAAATTTAAGGGAATAGGTTTGCCTCACCTTTCCAAAAATGTTAAAAAGCACTGAATATAAAAGAATTCTCGCTAACAGCAATGCTTTCTGCTAATACATAAATGGTTTTATCTTTGAAATATATTGTTTGGAAGCCGAATATATTCACTGTTACTTTTGGTGTATTTTTCTTACACGCAGCTGTGAGGGCACAGATCTCTCTCACCTGTTCTGGCTCAGCAGGATGAGGCATTTGCTTTCAGTGTGGGGACATAGATAGGGCCATTCGAATGGTATCTTGTGGCTTTTTTTTCCCCTGCAGAAATGCTTTGTACAGCTGACATCACCGGTTCAGCAATCTACAGTGCTGAATAATCGTAAACATGTTTGTCCTACTTATTCCCCTGGAGGATTTTTCCACCTAAGATTTTTAAAGGAACACATTGCTGTGACATAGGTCTATTTCGGAAATACTGTCAGATTATAGTACTGTTAAAGTTCATAGATTTAGTAATTATGTTCCCACAATTAAAACCCAAAAGTTTTTGCCTGTAGATACAGAACTCTTTACCAGCTGAAAATGTTATAGCTGTCTAAGCAGAAACACATATTTTATTTATATAAAAACATCCTCTCATATTAAATACGTATATGTGAAGTGACTGTTTTGTGGTCTTAGAACTGACAAATTAGCTCTAGAAACATTTGTTTCTCTGGTGTGTCATCTCTGTGAAATATAGCTGGGTACATAAAGAGTTTGATACTGCTTGCACACTTGCTCTTTCTATACTCTTGGGATAGTGTTAGATTTTGTAAGCTTTCCTCCTCTTATATTTGTCTCAAGGGATCAGAACAAAAAATACGGGGGTTTTTTTCAAATTATGTCCATGAAAATGACAGTTAAACAAGAGAAAACTATGACCAAATTAAAAAAATATAAGGATTGCTTACTCTTACGTAAACTTAATCCTTAGGAAAACAGAGGAAAAGAGAAAATTATTGGGAAATAGTGTTTCCAGAGCTACCAGGAAGCGCTGTTAACAGTTTATTAGAATTTGTTGTAGTAATTCATAGAATTTCAACAAATGCATTAATATAATTTAATTATAATTATAGCATTATTAGTAATTATTAATTTTGGTTATTTCCTTGTTTTGTTTTTATTTGACACCAGTGTTATTTGCAGATTACCTACCAAATAGAGCATTAGAATTTATTCAGATACTTTACTAAAAAGCTAGTTAATTAAGGAAGTTTATGAAATGTTATCCAAAATACAATGTTCATAACAGTACAGTGAGTTGGACCATATATCCTCCTAGTAAAAAAAAATTATGTAGTACTTCTGCATATATTTAACACCAGAAGGATTCATTTAAGTTGGTAGAGGTTTAACCTATATTTAGGTGACTGCATTTTTAGCTAGTAAAGGAGTCAAGCAGAGAAGAACCTGCCAACTACTTTCCTAGATGGAATTAGGAAAGGAATCCAATGGAGAAGAATCTGCTGAGTACTTTTCATACATGGAGTTACTTATAATCCATTTTTCAGCTCAGCAGGTTCCTGTGATGAAAGGGAACTGATCAGAGAAGATATGGGCGGGGGATTCCTGCAGGTGAGGCACGGCTCAGCTGCAGGGAAGATGAACCTTCCCTATGGTTTCTTCCCTCTGACATGGCAGCACCACCTTGTCCTGACCTGGCCTGCTCTGCCCTGGTTGTCCTGGAGCAGTCGTGTCAGGCACATCTTGGAGGGACAGCTTTCTTCCCCTGCCTTGACTTCTGGCCTGTCAGCACCTTTCTGCATCTGGGGCTAAGCTCTGCTGTTTCTGAGGAGAACCAGAACAAATAATTCTGCCTGTCTGTCTTCACCCCTTCCAACACTTCCTACAGATTTGTGTTTTGCGATTGATCCTCAGTTCCTAAGGGAACTTTGCTCTGGGTAAATATTCACGTGGTGTCTTACTTAGTGCCTGTTATCTTGCGGGATTATACCTCCACTTGTGCAGGGTGCTTAGTCCCCCTCCTCTACCCGAACTCCTGTTCCTCTGAAGATGTATAGGAACTTCATAGCTCAAACCAGTCTGTACCTCCCTGTTAAATTTGGTTAAAGCTGGCCAGAGAACGTGCATGAGAACTAGATCATACACATACAGAGACACATGGTGCCTTTGCATCTCAGTTTCCTTAGGAAATGAAGTTAAAAAGGACATCCGTATTTTTCCTAAGATCAGAAGCCAAATTAATACATCTGTGTCCATGGGGAAATCCTTCCTTTGTGACTCCTGTACTTAATAGCAGAAAACTTAAATGCGATACTTGAAGAAAATAATAGCTGGCTTCATGAGAGGCTACAAAACTTACAGGTCTGGCCAGTGTCCATAAAAGAGTTGGGTGAAAAACTGGTTCCAGGGTCAGGAAGGAGAACAGCTATCCAGCCCAACCTAGGCACGCAGTTGTTCCTTGGCTCACACTTTTATGACTTGTTTTCCAAATTTTTATCACTTCTGTACAGCTTTCTATAAGGAAGTTGAGAGATTTAGAAAAGTGGGCATCAGAATTGCACATAGTAGTGGTCTTGGGAATGAATTTTACTGTAGCAAAATCAATTCCTTTCACTCAATATTTCCATTTGCACCTTATGCCACAGGCTGGTGTTCTGGATGGCCTTTTCAACTTCCCTCTGAGAAACTGATTTTCAAATTAGCCTTCTGTCCTTCCAGCATCCCCTGCATTTGTGATTTCCATTAGACTTTTCTGAAATGTCCTGTAGGGCGTTTATCAGAGCCTTATGAGCTCTGATAAATGTCCTGTGTCCATTTATCAGAGCTCATAAGAAATACGGGGGCCCTTCACTACTTTCTGCAGACTTTGGTTTTAGTGCCATGCACAAGTTCTACTGACCAAGCTCTAACGACGTTGAGTAGACCATCGATGAATAGATGAAAAGGCTGAGATCAACTCCCAGGAGAGGCCGCTTCAGATATTTTCTCATTAAATGACATCTTACATTTTGATAGTCTTCATTAAGATAGTTTTTAATCTATATGTGCCTTATTAGCTTTATATAAAGTATCGCCTGTTGTGTGGTTCCAAGTCAGACACCTGGAGGAGATCCAGCTGTACCAGCACAGCCTCCTTCTGCTTTCTACTCAGCTGTCCACTGATGTCAGGCAAAATGGTCTGTGCCTTCTGAGTAATTTTTCCGTGTTTTAAAATAAGGAGGCACAATTTGGCATTTTCTATACTTTTGAGGGAACCAGGGCGCTCCAGGGGCAGAGGTGAGAAGCTTGGTGTAGGTACAAGGCTGTGGGTGGACCTGAAATGCAGAGTGGAGGATGGGGCAGAAAGGGGTCAATCCCAAAGAGAAAGGCTGGAAGTCTGTGTTGATTTTTAAAGCAGGGACCTATGGTTTCTAAATCTTGCCCTTCTTTTTCAACCATAAAATAGCTGAGAAGTTTTCTGGTCAGTTGTGCCTTATGTTCCCTTCCAGTGCTGGTCCATGCAGATGTAACAACATACTCCTGCTGCCAGCTGCTTTCTTACCTCAAGTGGCAGATGTGTTTGTGGTGAACCTAAGGATGCCAGCCCCAGTGGTGGTGAGCCCTGTGGTTTAGCATCCATCCATCTGATACAATTGCTGCTTTTTGGGGGGTTTGCCTTCAGTAAAATTTCTTCACTTGCCATAGAGGTGGAATAACCATTGTTTAATGATTAAGGCAGCCAAATGATGGTCTGGAAAACAGGGGCCTATCCTTGCCACTGCTGCAGGGCTCTACATTTTCCTGATCATATTATTATTTAAGCCAAATCTTCTCTAGGCAATCACTCTTTTCATGTTTGTGAAATAAGACCTGTGGGAATGCAAGACACTCAGAGGGGGAGTTGGCATGATGAGAGCTGTGCTTTGAATCTATGAAGTCCTATATAATGTCCAATGCTTTGAAAATAGGTCACAGGCATCACAAAATTATTATTTATCTTTTTTCCCCTAATCTGTCTCCAGTTCATGGTCTGTAAAATGGGAGTAATAAGCATGTCTCACATCTAATGTAAGAGAAAAATAACACAAAATTAGAGAAATTATACATTTGATGCAGTGATGAATGTCCATAAGGAAATGAGTCATTCCTTTAGGATAGTGCAGTTTCAATAGCATGTACAAATAAAGTCTTGGATTATACCTTGAATAACAGGAAGAAAACAGAATTCTGGTCTTGTATTTGTTAAATTAACACTGTCTTCTCTGCATGGAATAACATAAAGACCTTGTGGCTGAACAGTGTGCAATCATGTCATCAGAGATCATATATTAAAATCTGATAAACAGGCATCTGGAGGCAAATGAAAGTGCACAGATCTTTAGTTCTATTATTTTCCCAAATCCAGTGTCAGAAATCCACTAAAGTGTTAAATATTTTATTTCAATAGACCGCCTGAAAGATTATTTATCAGAAAAACAATATAAAGAACATCACGAGCTGTTTTGTGTGTCCGTCTCCCCATACTCCCTCCCTGCCTGTTGCCTTATACATGTCGTAAATCCTCTACATTGTTGCTCTCTAAGGAGCTGTGCAACTGGTTCATTGTTCGTTTGTCAGTTTGCATATGCAAATGGCACAGCGCCATACATTTCAGCAGCAGAAAAAGCTGTTTCTATAATCAGGAAAACTAGCAATTAATGAGGTGGGAGTAGGAGCAGATATTGCTATAGGCAGGAACAGCAGGCTTTTGTGTCGTTCCTCCACGACTTTCTGTCTCTGCCTGGGTTTTAAAACTGTTACGTAGTTAAGACAGCTCCTGGTCGTTGTCTTTGTAGTCAGTGCTGCCTTCCAAGGGCTCAGCACTATGTAAACATGCAATTGAAAACTCATGCACTCTGAGAATGAATTTGAAGGTGAGGCTGCTCTATTAGAAAAAACTGGTGTAACTGAATTTCTTTTAGAAATGTCGTTTCCTCAGCAGTGTGTTGCTCCCTGGGCTGCCTTACCACTGAAGGGGGGAAAATAAGAAACTGCAACAATTGAGGCAAACAATGACCAGAGATGAGCATGTGTATGAGAACTGGGAGACCCTGCCTGGAGGGACCATGGACAGGAGATGCTTCATTCTGGACATTTGCTCTGCCATATTTTCTGTGTATACTTCCACATAACCCCTGTATTTATCTAGTAGCACTCTACTCTGGTATAAACTGACATATTTTACAAATGGTTTGGATTGTAGCATGGTATTTAAAAGGAAACACAGATGTTAGAGAGCAATTCAGAGAGGAAATGAAAAGAGGAAGAGCATCTGGAGACTTGAGTCTGGGCTGGAGCTCTGGTTGTTGGTTGATTTAGTACTCTGGGGTCTTTGCAATCAGATCTCGCCTTTCTGCTTTTAAGTAGGTGCTCCAAAGTATTCCCCAGCATACCTGACTGTTCTGGGTATGGGACCGTGCACTGTGCGAGTTTGAGGTTCTGGAGAAAGCACAGACAGAGGAATTACTTTGATGCCAACTCCAGTTGCAATAGTCACAGCCACAAGTTTTAGATCCCTTACAGATCTTATCAACCTTCTAGCAACACTGGTGTCCACAAACAGTTGTCTGTTTTATGAAAACTTTGGCAAAGGACAATCACCCAAAGAGAAGAGATTCTGGGGACTCTACCTAAGGGTTTTGTGTTTCAGTGACTGCTCTGAGTCCAGGTAAAGCTGGCAAGCCCGCTTCTTTCATAGGTTTAATAGACAGG
The DNA here is from genome assembly GCA_013397865.1 of Struthidea cinerea. Classification (NCBI taxonomy): domain Eukaryota; kingdom Metazoa; phylum Chordata; class Aves; order Passeriformes; family Corcoracidae; genus Struthidea; species Struthidea cinerea. The sequence continues at coordinate 161,690 of VZTI01001639.1, read as the reverse complement.
CTTGTGAGCATCTGCACAACAAACTGTTAACACCACCTGTGGCGATGATAAATATTTTATACTGTGCAGAATTTGTGTCTTGGTTACAATTACTTGCATGTTTCTGTTGTGCTTGTGTCTGTTTGCTGAGTTTGTGCAGATGGTATCCGTGCATCTGAACAGGCTTGACAGAAAATTCTTGTGTTATTCATCTTCTCTCAGGCTGAGGAATAGAGAGTTCAGGAACAGTTTTATGTTGGAAATGTAGTGGTGCAATGTTATCCTAATTCCTTGGTATTTGTTGGGAGAGGTGTTTCCTTAACATCCCCACAGTCCTGTACTTGCTCTCCCTCAACCTCTCTTTGTCCTCAACGAAATGTGAGATTTAATGAATTCTAAGGCGTATACAAAGCCAGTTTCTTTACTCAGTTAATTTTATTATTTAAATAAACACTTTTATAATTTGTACCCTTCTGTTGACTTTGTCAATGCATAGCCCTGGAAATACTGAGCAATTTATCTTTCACTATCAGGGATGTAGTTTATGTCTCCTAATAAGTAATATAGCTGTTAGCTGTGTTTAATCTAGAAATTTATTTCTTTCCTTGAGCTTTGGTGCTGTATATTATATGCTATCTAAATCTAGTCAGACTTAAAAGCATCACAGAAGACATTGGATGGAGATCAATGGGTCAGTTCTTTGTTGTCTTTGGAGTTTGCCTAGGACAGTGTGAAGGAAAAAGCAGAATCAGTGAGACAAGAAAATGCAGGGTTTTTTTTCTGCAGACTTTTTTCCAATTTATATTTAACTTACCAAAAAGTAAATTCTAAAGACAGAAATTTCATTTTTTCTTTCTTTTTTTTTTTTTTTTTTTTGAGATAGTTCTTCCTTCCATTTTATTTTTGTTGGGGGAATATTTTATTCTGCTCTGGGGTATTGACCATTTTAATCCTCTAAACACAATATTCAAGCCCCCTGGATGTTTCTGCCAGTGCAGCTAATTCAGGCTCCTAGGACTGCACCGAGAGAAAAGTATGAGAATACATACAACACTTGTGGAGGCCAAAGGTATTAAAGGGTTCAGAGAGGGGTGGGTCCACTGAGGGCTATTAAACATAATGGCCCAGATGTGACTGTGGTGTTAGTGGAGATGGGGACTCTAAATGCAAACTCTTCGGTTAGATCAGAAGATTTTGTAGTATTATATATGTGGGTTTGCAAATATTTTTATTTAGTGTGTGTCTGTTTTCTAGATAACTAAATCATGTATGAGTGTTGCAAGTGTATCAGGGTTTTTATTTCTCAGAGATAGAAAAGAAAATGTACCCTTTACATAGCTTCCTTTAAAGAATATAACAGGTAGGAGAGTATAATAGATTCAGCTCTAGGCAGGCTACACAACACTTGTTTTTGAGGGACTTGTTCTGTTCTTTTTGGAAATCCAGTGGAATATTATCAACATGAATAGGATTGAACCATAAATGCTTAAAATTATCAAAGCTAAATACGTGCAATTTAGCTAGCCACAAATTACATACAGTAATGAAAATACCACTAGCAGAACTTGTAAAGGAGTGTACATACGGGTTACGGTGAGCTTCAGCATTTAGAGGAAAAATGATGAAAAGAAAGAAGAAAAGCAAGCTGCTTATGGAAATAATTTTCTGGCTATCCTGGGTCATAAATAATCTGTGCCAAAATGCACAAAAAGCACTAAAAATATTTCTTCAATGCAGGTTTGACTGTACTAGTATTGGACAAAGCAGTTAAGTTTGCACAACTGAACAACTGCTGTGTGCATATGTTGCCTAATTTTTTAAAATTGTTGTTATCCCTTCTGGTGTAATGAAGTCTCTATAGCTAGGACACAGAAAAGTTTGCAGCCTTTAACATTTTACAGAGTCAAAAATAAACTTCACACATTAAAAAAAAAAATCCTAATTTCTTTATAAAACCAAATGACACCATTGTTGACTATAACAACAATAACAGGAACATGTAGGTTGTTTTTACCCTGCATTCTTTGTCTTTTAAATATAATGCAAGTTTTGATGGTGCCTTTATGTGCCATCATTCTCTTCATATTGTGAAAAATGCTTTCATGTTTCTGATAGGGAAATGATAATTTGCAATCTTGAAGAGATTGTCACATAAAGGAGACTGCATGTACTGAGCTGCATATGCTGCACAGATGAGGTAATGTCTGTGGTGCACACTTGAGATTAACCTGTTTGAAACACAGAATACCATTTTAATGATGAACTAAAAACCAAAGGTGTGTGTCTGTGTATGAGTGAACATATTACTCTGGGCAAAAAGGTGAAATCCTTCTCTAAGAAGGTTAAACGTGAAAGAAAAACACTATGCTTCAGAAATGAGCTGGAGAATTAATGCATTGCCAGAGGGAGTTTGGAGAAAAAAAGAGTATCTTCCCAAGATGACATATGACTTAACGAGGGGCTGAAGAAATGTAGTGGAGGTGTAGAGGGGAAATAGATAAAAATAATTCCTGTTTGCTCTTACCATCAGACTTCCAGGTGTTACATGTTTTCTTTGCCTCTTGAGTCTAATAAAAGACTTGTGGGAGTCAATGAAAATATTTTTGCCTCTGTATTCTATTTTCCCCAATAATAGATATTCTGAGAAAAAAAAATGAAACACCGTGGTAGTCTGCAAGGCATTTCTTTAGATGACGTAGATTGCAAATTATTTCCTTCAGGACAAGCAGTGCAATCTTGGGTCATAGTTCAGCTTTTAAACCAGTTTTGATCAATTTTCACAAAACCAAGGCTTTAAGAAAAGTAATTGCCAGACAGCTTCAAAATCTACTTCCTATTGCAAGTGATACGTTGAAACATAACTTTTTGAAAATAATTGAGATATCATCAGTCCATATACTACCTGAAATAAACTGTTTTATATGCAAAGAGGGGGAAGAGCATGTTTCATAAACTACTACACTGAAGCTTTAGAAATGCAGCACAGTATTGAATATCTAGATAGATTAATTAATTGCTGAGACTTTGTAGCCTAATGATTAGAGTTTTTTAATTTTCCAGATGTTAGAAATTTCAGTCTCTGTTGTGCAAAGAAACTTCTTGCTTTAATTATTATATTTCTTTTAAACTGAAATTGTAAGCTGCTTTGCTAACATGCTCCATTTATCATGACAGTCGTAAGAATACACCTTCAAAAATGGATTTTGTGTAACTGCAAACGTGGAAAGCTGAGAGGTAGTTTTAGCAATTGAAGAAGGTTAATCTTGTATGGTGAACTTCTTGTGTAGATAATAACAAATGCCAGCAAAACTTCAATTGTTGATGTCCCATTGCCATTAGTTACAATAATATACATTATATTAACGGGACAATTATATGAATATAGAAGTCCTTAGATAATTTTTTTATAATGGTAGAATCTAATTCTTGATAAACAAGTGGAAGAAACACCTACAATTAAACAACTGTACATAATGTTGATTGAACAACTGTACATAATGTTAATGATTTTATGCCAGCCAGCAAGAATCTTTCCCCTGGAAAGGCAGCCAGAATACCAACAGAAGCATGATGAAGGTCAGTGGACTTTAATTCAAGGATTAATGACATGAATATCAGGGAAAGCTGGATATCAGGGAAAGGTTCTTCCACCGGAGGGTGGTTGGGCACTGGAACAGCTCCCCAGGGAAGTGGTCACAGCACCAGCCTGACAGAGTTCAAAGAAACATTTGGACAATATTCTCAGGCACAAGGTGTAACCCTTGAGGATGGTTCTGTGCAGGGCCAGGAGTTGAACTCAATGATCCTGGTGGATCCCTTCCAACTCAGCACATTCTCTGATTCTTTGCTGCTTCCAGTGAAACTGCAGCTGCCAGTGGTAAGTGATTTCAGACTGTACAGCATCTAGAGGAGTGGAGGGAGGAGTGGATTTGCTTCATATTTCCTGGATTTTCTTCACATTACAGTGTAGAACAGGGATTGGTGTCCTTGTGTCTTGCAGGCCCGGCACCACCAGCGACGCAGCGGCTGTGCCGTGTTCACTTTAACCGCGGAGCGAAGGCTGCTGTGCCACGCCATGCCCTGCATGCGGGGGCTTCCCAGACAGAAACTGCTACACTTTTACTGTGCTTAGCCTATGCAGTGAGCCTGAAGTTTCTGGGAAGTGTTGGATTCACTGTAAATGTGCAATAAATTTAGCACTCGGAAGTATTCTGGGCTTACTGTGGGTGTGTGAATCAGTCGTGCATTGTTAATGTTAACAGTTGTGCAGTGCTTTAATGGCACATCTGAAGCTTCCAGGCGGTGTCCGACCCATGGTGTGTAAATGTGCAGTCAGAATCACACGTGGGGTTGGCTTGCGAGGCACCTTTGAAGACCAAGCAGTCCAACCCTGCTGTCATGGGCAGGGTCACCTTTCACTAGACCAGGCTGCTCAGAGTCCCCTCTGGCCTGGCTTTGACCATTTCCAGGGATGGGGCACCCTCAACTTCTCTGGACAACACGTTCACCTCCCTCATCGTAAAAAATTTATTTTTTATTCCTAATCTGAATGTCCCCTCTTTAGATTAAAGCCATCACCCTCAGCCATCACAGTTGATTTGGACAAAAACTTCAGGAAATTCATTTAATTTCCAAATGACAAGTAGCTGGAAAAGGGGCCTTGTTCGGGAAATTCTGGGCTAAGGCAGTCTAGCGCAGATTGCTGCAGAGCCGGTCAGCGCCTTCTGACAATCAGGGGGACTTCAGCCTTGCCTTAGGTTTGATGTTTCTTTAAGAGGGCTGTGTAAGGCCAGAAAAAAATTTAAAAAGTGGGGGTTTTTTTATTATAGCTTTGCATTGTCTTCCCATAAGCTGTGTATGAGGCAGTGATGGAGTGGAGAATGTGGAGCTTCTGGAGACAAAGTATTTTGGGGAAACAGGTACAGGTGTGCATCCAAGAAAGCAAAGTGTGCTTTGCCTGTTTCAATGAATCAGCTGAAGAATGGATTTCTTTTCTTTTTTTAAATCTCATTGGAAATAATTTTGCTTCCTAGTCTTGAACATGGAGGCTATTTTTCATTTTAAGAGGATTTCTCTCTTGATGAGGGATAACCTAAAATGGCACAGGAGGGTCTAATACAGCTCTATTTTACAGTCAAGCCTAGTAATACAAAAAGGAAGATAGAAAAGAAATTGTTAACTTTACAGATCCAAAGTTGTTCACTTTTCTGCACGTGTATTTATGGTTTTGAACATTACACTACAACTTACATGCCAAAGAAATACTTGGATCCCATGCGGTCCTCCAACTGCTTATATATATCCAGAATGTTGCTGTATATGTAGAAATACACATATTGCATAAAAAGCATCTCGGAGAAGAAGCAAGGGAAAGCTGCCGAGCACAGGACAGGAGGGGATCTGAGGATGGAGTCCTAAAAAACAATGAAGAAAATCATAGAATCACAGAATTGTTTAGGTTGGAAAAGACCTTTTAGATCATTGACTCCAACCATTAACCCAGCACGGCTAAGTCCACCACCAAACCATGTCCCTCAGTGACACATCTACATGTCTTTTTAATACCTCCAGGGATGGGGAGTTGTAAAAGACTGAACTGTTAAGAGATAATGGCTCAAAACATTCCCCCATTTGTGGAGTGTGTAAGGGCGCTTCGTTGAGATGGAGGTGAGCTTTTGGGCGTGTAATAGCTACACCTCTGATCTGATAGAGGGTGAAAGAAAGAGGGCTATGAGTGAGATAGGAGACAATCCTGTGGAGACAGATTGTGCCTCTCCTCATGCTAAATTGTCCTCCCTTGCACAAACCACTGGGTTGTGGGGCTGCCCGTTCCTGCCCCCGGGGAAGTACTGGGACACTGGCTGTGGCCTGAGGGTGTTCATCTCTGCTGATGGGCTATAATAGACTCAACAGCGCTGATGCAATGGGCAGCCGTGCTGTCTTAGAAGGTGTCAAGGACTCCCAAGCATCCCATGATCAACACTATTGCATCAAGCTCCCTGCCCTGGAGGAGGTACTTGGGCGGTCCCACCTGAACCTGAGTGGATATAATCCCAATAGATGGTGAGTTCCAGAGATTTTTCCCCACCACTTCTTCAGGACTTCCTCCTCCACCCGACGGATCTGCTCTGTGACCAAGACTACAAGCAGCCAAATCTTGTCGCGGGGCCTGTGGGTGGTGAGATCTTCACTCTGGTCCTGTCTCTCTCTCTCTCTTTCTTTATTTTGTGCTTCATGCTCTTGTCCTTTCTCTCTTTCTTTTCCCTTGTGCATGTCCTTGGATGATGTTGTTGCACTTTCATATTGCAACGCTTTTATGTTGTTATATTACTGCAGAAAATAATAACCAAAATGGCTACACACCTGCTTTCCTTTGCAACCAAATTGTTCTACAACAAACCCTACATATATGTACATTCACAAACACAGACCACCCAGGGTCATTTCACTATAATCTGCCCCAAGGGATCTGTTAACAAGAACTTGTGTTACCCTCACCTTCAGCAGCCTGTTCCAGTACTTGATAACCCTCTTAGTGAAGATTTTATTCCTATTAGCCAATATGTAAACCGCCCCTGGTTCAACTTCAGGCCATTTCCTCTTGTCCCATCTGTTATTGCTTGGGAATAGAGACCAACTCCCACATTTTAAGTTGAAGTACCCCAGGAGAACCATGACTAGCAACTGCAGGACTTGTCCCAGTTGTTTATAGAATTTTTCATCTGCCTCTTCAGCCTGGTTGGGAGGTCTGTAACAGACCCCATCATGATACCTGCCAGGCTCTTAATCATAAAGACAACGCCAGTGGTACCATCATTAAGCTCCAGAAAATCAAAACTGTCCCTAATATACAGGGCTTCCCCACTTTCTTTCCTTCCTTGCATATCCATTCTGAAGAGTTTATACCTATCCATTGCAGCTCTCCAGTTTTGTGAACCATCCCACCACGCTTCTGTCATGGCAAATATGTCACAGTCTTCCTGCTGTACAACGGCTTCCAGCTGCTCCTGTGTGTTGCACTGGTGCAGATAGATTTGCACTGGTCGGTCACGAGGCTGAAGCCCGAACAAAAGCCAGAGGGCAGAAGGAATGTCACCACGTTGGGAAATATGCAATCACAGCTAGTACTGTTGCTGCAGATGGATTTTTCGGGCACAATAGCTGGTAGCTGTCCCAGAACCAGCACAATTGGTGCTTCTGCCCTACAAGCAGCTGATTGTGGGTGATGAAATTGCTCCCTTAAATCAAGTCAGGCCACGAACATACTTTTTCTTTGCCCTTATTGTTTCTCTCTAGAGTGACTTCCAGGGCATCTTTAATAACATTTCCTTGGCACATCCACCAAAGGTATCTATTTTTTTCACTTTGTTACCACAACAGCTGCATATTTCTCCCTGGTTGCAGCCCCCACCCTCGCCCTGAGGACATGATAGTAGGCTGTGAACTTCTGGAGTCAAGGATCAGTCCCTTAACTGCCATAAAAAATAGAAAAAATCAATCTCAATGGACCTTGGCATATTTTTCTAATTGATGTGAATGAGATGAAAGGGATAGCTGACTTCTGTGACCTCTGGAGGATAATTGTGTATCATGTGTTGCATGAATAAAGGGGTGTGCCATAGCTGCAAAAATGGGAATTGACACCATTCCGCTCTTTAACAACATCCACTGGTGTGTGACATCCAAGTACATTAACAGCCGTCACCCTTCATTTCTCTTCTGCTCACCTCCCACATACTTTGTTCATTTGCATGATGAAACTTGGTGAGTGAAATAGTTTGATGCTTACAGTTGTTGAGATTCTCGTTCCAACTTATTTTCATAAATGCAACTGTAATTATTAGTCTGCTGGTACTCTTTCCATCTTCACCAGAGCAAGACAGCAGGAAAGTCAGCAGAACATCTGGGCAGGTTCTTCCGTATCTTGCTGTATTGGAACTTGGAGGAGCAGTGCCTTGACATAGGTCTACATTACAGAGAAGATACTTATCAAAGGAATAGGTTCTTCAGTGGTGCAAACCGACACGTACATTGTTAGGACTAAAACTGCTCTCCAATGTTTTTTCTCCAATAAAATTATTTTGTGGTATTTCTTTCTCAACCAAAAATGAGTAGTATTGAAAAGGTTTTGAGAAAAATGGGTTCATATTATACATTTGTGAAAGAAACATTGCATTAAAGCTCTTGTGTTAGGCTGTAAACCAAGCTTCTGTCATGTCTTACTTCCCATGGAAGGTTTTGGAGCAACTAAAGCTGAAGAGCATCATCTTACTACACCATTTCAGTCAACTTAGAGTTGAAATGGTCATGCTTGTGTTTTAAATTACGTATTTAAGCATCTTTTGGAATTGAGAAGGTCTAACACAGACACTGTGAGCTTGCTTTCCCTTCCCTTGGTTAGGATAGAGAGTTCTCCTGTTGCATAGAGAAGCTGCATGGTACTAATTACACTGTAGGAAAACTAGCACACACTCTGTGTGTGTGCTGGAGCTGGATTTGTTCTGCTCTCATCTGGTCTGTGGGAATTTATTTGACAGTTGAAAGAGTTTTTGAGCTGGCTGTTAAGTACTACAGGAGCATTAGGCAAATGGGACTGAAGATTCTGTTCAGGAGAAGGTCTGCTCAAACATCTGTCTTGCTAACTAATTATACTCAATATAGTTATACTCAGTAAACCTTTTGGTGAGAAGTTTGGCTCTCCTTTTAAAGCTGCAGTTATGCTGTAAAGCTTTTAGTACAAGAACAGTCATACTTCTTATGCTGGTGAAAAGCAGAATAACTTCAATAAGCATCCTAAGGAAATACTGGGATGTGGGCTAACAACATAAGTACTTTTACCAAGATGTACCTAAATTCACAGTAAGAAAGATTGGAAATATCAGTTTACGCTGGCACTGTTAAAGCAGCAACACCTTTTAGTTTCACAGGGACTAATTTGCATGAGTCATGGATGATGAAAAGCTTATGCTTGAAGAACCTGGTTCAATAACTATTGAATTTAGATAGAGACTTTCCTGGGCTTTGGATCAAGTTATAATTTCCAACTCAAGTTATTTGTAAGTTAGAAAATATTTCAAATGCCTCTGGATTTCTTTTGATGTGTTGAATGTGTTCCAAAGTGAATAATGGTTTGAAGGAATAACACGTACTTGACAGAGTGAACTTCAGAAATAATACAACTTGCTTTTTACCACGGTAAATCTTTGCTATAGGGAAGTCATAGCTAAAGCCAGACCTGATTGTGACAGCACAGGGGGCAGTGCAAAGGAAGTTGATGAGACCATTTTCTATTACTCTGATTAAAAACCAGAGCAGTGCACTCCAGGCTGTGAATTAGTTTGGAAGGTAACATTTTGATTTGTGTAATAAACAAGAAGGGGCTAAAGCAGTTATTGTGAGCAGCTTGCCTGAAAACCACATTAAGCTACATAGGAGGTCTCTTTAAAATTACTTTGTTTAGCAAAAAAGCAACAATTACAATTATAAACAGTTTAGCTGTTAATATCTGAAACTAATTTCCTGTCTGAGACTTCATGGAAATATCTGTGTGATATGAAAGATCTAAACACAAACATTGATCAAAAAATCCTGAAAATGTCCAGAAATATGTTTGTATCTGATCCTTGCCTGGTTTCTTTGAACTATCTGAACTTCTCCACCTTTTATTTTCAGGAAAAACTGTGAAATGTAGCCCTCTGGTTATGCTTGGCTGTGAAATTAAGTTTCTAGGAGCTGGCAAGTCCCCTAACTCTCTTATGAAAACTCTCTTCTTCAGTTTCCCCATGTAATGAGAAAATGTACATTTGGAGACATCACAACAGTTTTTCCAACCACCCCTTTCTCCCAGACACAGCCTCTGTATTTATGTGGGCTGTGGCTGCAAAAGCTACGCCTGCCTGGGTGCCCACAAGGTCCAGCAAGCACAGTTCTCTCTGAGCAGGGTTTCAGCAGGGTTTCTGTTCTACTCGCAGCTTGTGCAACTCATTTACTCCCTGGCTTCAGTTACTCTGATCCCATTATGTCCCAGCTGCATTCTTTACACTGTCTGCCAATAAAGCACAGATTAATTTAAACTGATAGTTTTGATCTATAAAGCATTTAACAGCATAAAGCTTGGCTGTTTGCAGATCATCTTCAGCCGTCACCTTCTGGATATCTGCGTATGTTTCCCACCCTCTTGCACTAAATTAGGGATGTATGCTCCTCCTTACCAGGGTGCGACCTGCTTTGTTTCTCACCTGTTTGAAAAAGCTTATTTTTTAATTTTAGTATGTAATGGAATTTGACTAGTAACAACAGCTCTGTAACTTCTTTCTCTTCTTCTGTGAAGCCATGTTTGTCAAGAATCCAACAAATGCTGTTTCAGTAATAATCTTGGCAGTAAATGTACAGTTGCTCAGTGGTAATGTAGGGCACTGTACCTTTGGAGAGGGTCTGGATAATGAGCCCTGTTCACCAGCACAAGATGACAGCAGCTCATCTCTGGATGTTTTTAAGTACAGAACCCCATTTTGGGAAAGCATTTTGTATTTAAAACATTTGTATTCTAATTCTTCAGAATAACCACACATTTAAAACACGAGCCTTCAACTGCAATGGATATTATCAGACTGAGTGACTTCTAGGATATGAGTTGTGATCTGCTCTTCCACTGCAGTATCATGTAATGAATTGATGAGACACATGATGCACCTTCTCCAAGAGGGCAAGTTAGAGCCCTGCTTCACAACTTAAAGGCTGAATTGAGGGTTCAAAGCTAACCCCCAATACCTGAGAAGGAAGAGCTGCTCCATAGTGGACCTTAAGAGAATGACAGTGTTTTCACACCCATCTTCTCATCTGAAGAGCCTGTTCCTTTTACCAGCTCTCCCTTCCCAAATGCGCCCATGAAAACAATCGTGTTAGGCCAGACAACTCAGTACTCTAAATGGAGACACAAGGTGTGTTTGTGGGGACTGTGTTTGATGAAGAGGCTGACTTAAAATGGTGGGAGATACAGGCTACACAGTGCTTGAGGAAATGTTTCTGTCAGAAGAATATCCCATCCAAACAAAGTGTTTCCACAGACTGGTTTGGGTCACAGAAAAAGCTTATTTTGATGATGGAAATGTTCCACATGGCCATCTTCCTGCTCAGTATTTTCTGTATTACCATACTATCATATGATACAAGTTCAGCAGTTTAATTATGTTTTACAGGGTTATCTCCTTGAAGCTTTTACTGCCTTGATTTCAAATACGCTGTGTTTTTTTTTTTTTTTTAGGTTTGCTATTATCTGCTTTCTAGGCTGATCAGTTCTCTCTGATTTGCTCCACTGCTCTACTTCCAATCTTACACCATAGCACTTCTCCCATTATTTCAGGTGAGAAGGGAACTATTGTAAAATGCTTTTATGGTATTGTCAACATAATATTTTATGCCTTTCCTTTTGCATTATAATCTTTATGGTCTGAGATTTTTCTCTGCTCCCATATGGGATTGTCCTCCATGACCCCAGAGCAGATGCAGATAATGCCAAACCCAGGGAGTACGTTCTCTGCAGCTTCTTTGTATTTTGTTTCTCATTCTCAGCTTTATTTCTTTACTGGCCTCAGTACTGTCTCTTCCTTGCTGCTTTAGAAAAGGTTTTTTGGTTTGTGCTCTCTTCTTACCCTAAATCCTTGTTACTGCAATCTGTAGAACCCTACTAGTGACAGGTCACCAGTCTGACGTCACCCCATTCACTGTAACCCTTTGTGCCCAACCCGTGAGCCAGTTGCTCACCCACCACATGATGTGTTTATCCAGCTGTGAGCTGGACATCTTGTGCAGAAGAACACTGTGAGAGAGCATGGAAAGCTTTACTGAAATCCAAAAAAAGATCACATCAACAGGCTGCCCTTGATCAACCAGTTGGGTTACCTTGTCATAAAAGAAAATCACATCTGATAAGCAGGACTTTCCCCTCATGAAGCTGTGCTGGCTGTGACCAGTGACTGTGTTCTACAGAAAGCACATTTTTCTCCCTCCAGACCAGGACCTCCAAAAGCACCATTGTACTGCTGGGTCCAGTTTCAAGGCCACAAATGCACTCAGCTTTCTCCCTTTCAACTGACTCAGTGCCATTCCACTCTCCTGCATCCTGGGGTGAAAGAGCAGCCCAGCACAGTGATGCTGCAGCTTGTGGCATGTGAAACACAACTTGCAAACTTCTGCTCCAGAGCACTTCACAGTATTATCAGATCAAACACCGTAATTCCTTCCACACAGATCTTTGCTGACTGAAGCAGCAGAGCAGTACTAAGCAGCCCAGCATGCATGTCACTGCTTAACTAAAGGCAGATTCTCTCCATTCTACCCTATGAAGAGACCATAATTGCACAGTACAATTTGATATTTTAACACCTTAAATACAAAGTCTTTGGTGCAGCTGATGTACAAACAAATTTCTATCTAAGACTTACTTCTGAACTAAGAGAAAAGAGTAAAGCCCTTCAAGGCATAAAATATTTAGTTTTGTTATGCAATTCCACAGTGTGAAGGAAGATAGGGCCCTGACCCAGAGTGTAAAATTCAATTTAGCATTATGTGCCTGGTTCAAGTAGGCACTATTAATCAGACCTACTTGGCAGAAAGGATTCTTATGTATCAGTCGAATCCAAGGTACTGGGATAAACAGGCACATCTTGGGAACACAGGACTTTCTCCTAACCAGAATCAAACACGACCCTGTTATCCTCAGGTGGTGGAAGACAAACTAGAATTGTCAGCCCAGCAACTGGAGCCAGCCCTTCTCTCCACCCTGGTACGACACATGCACTCTAGACATTAGAGTGACTGAGATATTCTTGTAACAAAATAGCTTTATGCATCCACTTAAAAATACATAAAATGGAAAAGAAAGTAGAGTGCTTTGGCCTTGGGCAAGGTGAAATACCAGAAATGCAATGAGTTAAATTACCTTCCAGGCTTGTGTGGAAGTGCTAAATGTCTTCAAAACACAAGGTTCTTACACAAACGCCATTTATTCCAATAGGACATATACTGCTAAATAAAATGAGTCACTATGAATGAATCAGATCAAGTTGGAACAAAGTAGAAGCTTTTTATAAGCTCAAAGCATATTGGGCACTAACTAAAATGCCCACAAATATTCAGAGCACTGGGTAAGAATGAACTTATGCCACCTTGCAAGAAGTATTTTTTGTATCTTAATACACCTGTGGCCAAATAATTATTTTATTTGATTATCACTAATGGAGATGAGACAGGAAGCTGTGAAAAGGGAGTATGATGAGAAAAGCTAAGATCATGATATTGTTTACTTTGGGAAAAAAGAAAAGCAGTATTTTATTGCAGTTATAGCAACAACCACAGCCAAGCATTAGCTGTGCTCATTTTGAAACTGCATTTTGTGCAAACAGCAATTACAACAATTTTTTTTTATTAGATGGTAAATGAATGGCTAAGAAATTCTCAAAACAGAAATTCAAGAAGCACCATTTTACCTTTTTTTTTTTTTAAATTAGGCATTACAGAAAATGGAATAGGCCATTCTGCCTTGCTCAAAGCATTTTGATGATTTTGTTAAATAAGAGGGGGAATATTCAATTTAATATGTGCAAAAGCTAATATTTACATTGTTCAGTACATAGAGGTAGGATCACATTAAGANAATGAATGGCTAAGAAATTCTCAAAACAGAAATTCAAGAAGCACCATTTTACCTTTTTTTTTTTTTTAAATTAGGCATTACAGAAAATGGAATAGGCCATTCTGCCTTGCTCAATTGATGATTTTGTTAAATAAGAGGGGGAATATTCAATTTAATACGTGCAAAAGCTAATATTTACATTGTTCAGTACATAGAGGTAGGATCACATTAAGAGAAACTGGAAGAGGAAGAGAATAAACTGTTCTTAGGGTCCACTGTAGACAGAACAAATATTAATGAGCTTAAAGCATAGTAATGTAGTCAGGTAAGATTTTAGAAAAAAATCTTTGTAATGATAGAGCTAGTGAGGCATGGGAAGAGATAGCACAGGGAAGTCATGCAACTACCCTCCCTGCAAAAGATCAACCCAATTTTCACCAATGTTTATTTACAGCTGAACTGCTCCAGGACACACTACAACTACCTCTTCAAGTCCTCTCCAGACCTGTTTTTTAACACTTTTAATAAAGCAATTGTTAATGATTTAATCTCACACAAATGGCCTTTGTCACTTGGCATTGTAAGGGATATGCTGATTGCCAGAAGCAATTCCTGCCATAGAGAAATCAGGACAGACAGAGATGAAACAGATTTCTCCTTTAAGTTCACTGCTCTCTATTTTTGTATTTTTTCCCCCATTAAATATATGAGTTTGAGAGAAACCAAATGGACAGCACATATAGAGAGCAGACACTGGATACAGGTAGGCTGTGAGACTGTCAGAATGCAATGGTCCCACTTGATGCAGGGACTTGCTAACTAGTATTACTTTGGAAAAGAAGTGTGCACAAGGGAAGGAGCTGGAATATCAGATTACATGTTTAGGTTATATAGTTGACATAGAAAATTATTGTTTCCAAAAATTTTTAATTTTTCTTTTGTTGCAGTCTTGCATTAACAAGGCAGCTGGATCTCCTACGTGGAATATCATCACTGCCTTCAGGAAAGATACCTTTCCTTACACATTGCCATATACACATTTCTGCTAAAGACAGGGTCCTGCAGCTGCTTGCTGCCCACTGTGGCTAATGGTCCACGTAACCTGAGCAGCATTCCTTGAGCACCATGCTCACACTAAACCCTCAACAGCTGGAGCAGCTGTGTGAAGTGCAACCTTGGATTACTACAGACATCATTAAGTGAGTAATTAAGAAGCTGAATCTCTCCACTCTATCATTTCACTTACTTTTAATAGAATAGCTCCTCAGCCACCTCGTCTTTAAGGTATATCTACTTTATCATTAATTCACTCATGTATTTTACAGGTAATACTGAAAATATTTTTTTGCTACATCTGTGCAATAAACTGAAAAGACCAGTGACAAATGTATTAAAAGAATTAAAAGTTAAGACAGAATAAAGACAAAAAGAAACTTTTCTGCCATTTGCCCACAATGTGCAGCACAGGCTGTCTCATGCACTGAAAGCCCCGACAATCAAAGTCTTGAAATTCTAGAACAAAAATCCCTGTCTCCTTCCCATGAAAGTTTGGAGTTACTCCCAAATACTTTAAAAATAATTGGTTTAGCATAAGATCACAGATAGCACAGTTCTGCCAATCCTTCTATCAATTAACTATTGTGGATGATCTTCCTGTTTTGTTATTAATACTAGGATTTAGTCCATAGATTTGCCAGTTACAAACCTCAGTATTCGCTCTGAGACAGTCTCAGCCCAAAACCCCAGAGACTAAATGTTTCAAGCCCCTTAAAGTAAGCATGGAAGAAGCACGTTAAAATCTAGTGAAAAACTTCAAGTTTTGTATTACTTGTTTTCCTTCGTGATACAGGCATTTAACATCCAAAATTCACCTGTAAGCAATCAAAACCATAGGTGAAACACAAGAACAAAGGATTTACCTAGTGACTCATCAAAGTGCTTTATTTTATAAAGCCTTGCTCATGTTTGGAGTGTAATTTAAGCACTAACATACACAATAATGAGTCTTCCTTGCCCTGTCCAAATAAACAGTTTATCAATAAGAACGAGTGACAAAAATGCTACACAGACAAAAAGAATGCTTTGCTGTAAATGTCTAAAATGGTTTAAAAATGTACACTCATTGGCCGCAATTAAATATGTACTCCAAGTACCTTATTTTTACTCCAAGATCTCCCTGTGGCCTCATACCTTCAGAAGCTTCAGAAAACCAAACTTGGGTGAGAACATAGACAACTGGGGTGTTAGGGAGAGGACAAAAAAAAAAAAAATCAAGCCACAGTACCAACTTATTTAAATACATACAATACAAAAGTATACACATACATTACAGTGCTGCAGACATCACTAAGTAAAACATAACAAAAAATCCTGTGGAAAAGGTCAGGGAAAGGAAAAAAAAATTAGTACACAGCAATAGGGATAGTATTGCCTTTGGCCGCTGAAGAGAGTGTAATTAAGGGGTTGCTGTCGTATGGGCTCCTCTGAAGTGAACCACAACATAGGTTATGCACAGTCGCAGCTGAGCAGCACTGACATTAGTTATGGAGAAGGCATGCTGGCACTCCTGATCCCAGTTAGAAACGATGAGAGGGATGTTTGACTTCTCTCACATTGCCTACAAAATCTAACAATTTCAATAAAGAAATTTTAAAGGCACAGCTTTAGCACAGTGTATAAGTAGATAAACTTTTAAGCATATGTAAATTTGTTTCTTTCAAGCATGGAGTCTTTGAGGGAAAAATACAAGAGGAGAAGGAATACAATGTTTAAAAATTTTAAACAAGTTAAACATGATCAGCACAGTTTCAGGCAATGTACTATACAATGAAAATTGAGTAAATGGTAGGACAGGTCATTTTGATGCTGAAAGACAACCTTGGGGAAAATCCCTCTGAAAAATCCTTTCGCATTTTATTGTAAAAGAGTCTATGATGGAGGTGAGACATTCACTTTAGTACACTACCGCACATTACCTCTTGGAAGATGACAAACATTACTTCATTTGTACTGCAAAATAACTTTACATGTAAACTCAAAAGTAATATATTGTACACGGCTCTGAAATTCAGAAATATCCCTGCTTTCCTAATAATGTAAACAGTAAAATTCAGGGTTCATTTTTCAAGGGATAATCTATAATAAAATACTGCTGTTTCAACAGTACAACATAAGCATTTAAACTTCAAATTCCCAGTAAATTACAAGGGAATGGAATTTCTATCAGCGTGCACATCTTTCAGGATGGGTAGAAGATGGAGCTACTATTGCCCAAAACTATGCGCTTCTTCAGATAAGCTTTTTTGACACTTGTAACCTTATTAGCTCCTATATTATAAGAATATATAACAAATGAAAACTTCAGGTAACAAAGTGAAATAAGCGAAGTTTTCCCTTAACGTAAGTTTACTATAGCAAAAATGTACACATAGCATGAATTACGTTAGCTCTTTGTAAGGTAAGAGATGCCAGCTCTCAGACATCTGAGAGGCTGAACTTTCTGACGCAATGTGCTGAAAAAGAAGACAAAAACGGGAGAGGGAGGAAAGAAAAGGAAAAAACCCAACTGCTAAACCAAATGGGAAAAGCCTCTGGCACCAGGTACTTTTTTAAAGAAGTGCCAGTGTGCAGGGTGTAAGTGTAACATTCGCAGTAAGGTCTTCATTATTATCGTCGTCATCATCATCATCATGAAGAATACTGTCATGTATCTTTTTTCAAAAAATAAACTGATCCACAGTTTACAATTTGATATCAATATTGTAGATTTAACATGCATTTACTCTTCCCCACCCCCACCCCACACCTCTTTGCTCATTTATTCCACTTCAGCTGGTAGCATCAGAGTATTACTGTCACAGTGCACTCTGAGAAAGCTGTTCTATTTATTTAAATTATTTTAATTTTTTTTTTTGCACACACAAAAGAGTCAGAAATAGCTAGAACTATGCTGGGAATATCAGGCAGCTGTTAAAGCGAGTACTCCACCCCACTTCAGTCATCTTTGCCAGCAGATGTAAACAAAGGGGTTTCTTTCTGTAAGATGAGCGCTTCTCTGAGTTCCATTTTTTCCCTACACTTGTAGCCACTGCTGCTGTCCCCAGGTCTCGTGTCTGTCCTATGTAACATGATAGGTTACGTCAAGATGTTGGCAATAAAGTCCAAGAAGCGCTTTGAATACTGTTCAGGATTAACAGTTGAAATTTCTGCACCAGCCTATACAGAGAATTGGGAGGAGAGAAGAAAGAAGGAAGAACCAGTGTTTTATTTCATGCTTTTGTCTCTGAGGATGTTACTCAATAAATTTCATATGCAGTTTCAGAAGCAAAGACTGGAAACACAGATTGCAACGGCCCTCAAGCAGAATCTTACTGGTGCCTTTTTAGGCTTCACAGGAGGACACTGATAGCCAGTACTCACCACTGTAACAACTATCTTCCCTTTCTGAAACATATTCTTTTTACTTTCCACACTTTTCTTTACTTTTATTGTACTTCAGTCCTCTACGTGAATTTTTACAGCACAATTAGCCGTGCTACCCACTGATTCACCAGCAGATTCTGGTCTCTTGAGCAGCAGTGCCTTCATACAGAGAAGACTGAATTGCCATACTTAGATCTGGCATGTCAACACTTGTGTAACATGTACTGTTATCTGAATGCTAAATAGCCTGGTTTGAAATACATGGTAACAGTAACACTTTTTCAACATTTATGCATTTAAATCTGGACTCACAGAATAAACCACACAATTGTTATTTCAATGAAGTCATGATTTCATTCATGTTTTTTCTTGAGTTTTTCAGAGCCTTAGCCACATTTTTATTTCTATTTTTCCTGTTTTACAAAAGAGGAAAGTTGCATGCATGCAATTCATGAATGAATTTCAGTGTCATGTGGCTCACGATGGAGACAGTGAAATAAACAAAATCAATGTATAAAGGTAATGTTTTGTAATAAGTTCTAATCACAATCAGCTTCAATAATCATGCTGCTGCTCGCAACATTTTTCTATCTGTTATCTAAGCCAGAAGTGTGAGTTTTTAAAGTCTGCTACTTTCAAAGTTTAATAATAATTGCCAGATAATGGCTGCATATGGTCCGCATCAACTTTCAGCTGCTCAGAGAGCAGAAAGAGTAATGAAAGCATTGCTTTAGAGAGACAAAAAAATACCTCCTACATGCCTTTGCAGGTCACATCATTCTCTACTGTAACTAAAAAAACCCTGAGCCCTTTGCCTAAAACTTCCCACAATGCCCTGACCCTTTAGATACTTAGACACAGGAGGGATTTTAGCCTCATGAATGAATATGCTGTCTTTAAAAAGTTTATGAAATTTGAACCTTAAATCACCACAGGAGTGATAATGGTAGATATAAATCATAAATCTGGAAGACTGGGCTGTTTCACGGTTCTTTGGTGTCTGCTGACAAGCAGAAATTTCAGTCAAAATTAAATAATAGCAGTCAAACAGAAGCCTTCACTGAACAGTCTCTGAGTATTTAATATGTACATTTTATTTTTATGCCTGATTTTGCAAATTGTACTTTTTTTTTCCTGAAGAAGTCTTCTAGAGTGAGCCGCATTATATGCTGAAGAACTAACTTTCAGCAGGCTGTACCAAATAATGAAACCATAATTAGGACCTGCATCTGAAATTAGATTCATAACAGCTTTCATAGAGCAGTGAACAGCTCTGTTTGAAAGAATAAGGTGCGTCACAAATTTAGGACAAAGTCTTAAAAAGCATCTCACAAGAGCTTTGTGGGTGAGAAAGCTGCGCATACAGCTGAAAAAGGAGTTCCACTCTCAGTATGTCATGCATAGCAATTACACTGTACATTTTTATTGCACATTAAACTTGAAAAAAATTCTGATCTAATTCTCCTTTCCCTAGATTTACTGAACTGTCCTGTATCAGGGCACTAAACAAAAATGCATTAATATAAATGGAGTAAGAGGAAGAAACCAACCCAGATACTTACCCCATGCTTTACTGTTTTTGCAGCATGGGCAGCTTTCTTTTTTGCATCATAATGAGTAAGAATGTCAATAATGGCCATAAAGTACACTTCCTTCCTGGGCGCATCTGCAAAGGCAAACACCGGGCAGTAAGAACGACTTCTGAACCATCTTAACAACACGCCCTCCTTCTAATAAAGGAGAGTTGGTGAGACACAATCAGCAGCTAAGACAGGTCAATGTCACTCATAATCAAGATCTATAAAAACCACAGGCTCAAGCTGTCCTTAACTGAGAGTTTAACTGCACTCATATATAATGCAAAACCCCCTAAATGAGCATAAAATAAAAAAGTAGCATACAGAAATAGGAATTATTGCTCAGTTAAAGTAATGTGGAGTTCATCTTTCTTTGTGGAAAAATGATGAAGTTCTATATGAAAGGTAATGCTTCTGTGTCAACAAACAAGATCATATTTTCTTTATTAATAAAACCATGTATTTATCTGTGTCAATGCTTATGGAAAAAAAAAGGTAACTCTCCTGTCTTGAACAGCCACAGGTAACTAGTTATACTTAGTTTACACACTAACATCAAACTCAGTTTCAGGCTTCTTACACACTCCTTATGATGACTTTCTTAGCTGGAACATAGAAATTGGGTACGAGTGCACAAATTTTCAAAAAGCAGCCAAAAAAGTGAAATATAACCTGGAATGCTTCTTTTCTCATTCTTTTTAGACTGTGTTTAACAGTGTTATCTGCCAGAAAAGACCAATTATAGATACTAGACTTCCTGAAAGGGATGAAAACCCCATGAATTAACTGCTGAAGAACTGGTGAACCTGAACAGCTAAGCATTACAGAAATCTTCTCCTTTCTGCTGCACCAAAGAGCAAATTTCCTTTTCCACAGAGTAAACTTCTATTGTCCAGTTTACATTTGCCTTTACATGCTTGTGAGGACTTTAGGATTCTGATGCAAGAATCAAACCACCTTAACATAAAAATATTTCTTACTGCTTACTTTCATGGGATTTTATTCCATAAACATCAATAGCTGGATCAAATTCCCCTGGAGCCAAAGGCAGTGAGCTGTTCAGTGTATTTCCTGGACTGTCTGGAGGGGTTCCAATGGGGTGGGTCCCATCACTTTCACCTTCCTCTTCTCCATCATTCTCTTCACACTCTATTTCTTCCTGTTCAGCTCTTTCAACATCATGAATTCCAACCAGCAAGCTGTAGTCCATGAGTTTTAACTGAGCAAGGAACTAAAAAGTGATAATAAGCAATCTATCAATATTGCTGGACAACATAACCTCCACTTACAAACAGAAGTTACACAAAGGTGTCACCAGTTGAGGAAAACTTCTAAGGCACTTCTGAGAAAGACAGCAAAAGGGAAGATTAAGTGATAAAGCTGGCAAAGAGATACTTGATTTTATTAAAATGTAGTAACAGCACACAAATGACTTGAAACTTATACTGTAGCCCACTCCTCCAAAATCCTCAGGAAAAAAAAATTGCACGTAGTGAAGAGCAGTGTGCTTGCAAACCAATGACTGTTACTCCTGTCTTGTGTTTCAGTTAAATTACAGAGTCATAAAATACCATGGGTTGCAAGTGACCCCCAAGGATCATCGAGTCCAACTCTTGGCCCTGATGCACAGAAACATCCCCAAGAGTCACACCATGTGCTTGAGAATATTGTCCACATGCTTCTTGAACTCTGTCAGACTTGCTGCTGTGACCACTCCTCATACAGCTTCCCCTCAAGGCCCTGCACCATCCTCTCAGCCCTCCTTTGGACAGCTTTATATCTTTCTTACGTTGTGGTGCCCAAGACCACACACAGCACTTGAGGTGGGGACTGCTCTGCCACTGCTCAGTGCCCAGACCAGCCTCTGTGCTATCACATGTACAGCGTGCTATGATCTGGTGCTGAACTACCCTCTCAATCCCTTTTAAGTCTTATTAAAGAATCATGAAAAAGTGTTCAATTATTCTTGCAGTGGAAAGCTGTGAAGTTTTACACCCTGAAGACATGAAATGATGTTGTATTCTCTTCACAGTGACAGGCTCATGACTTACATCACTTAAGCAAAACATGTATGTGAATGAAAGGGTGGTTTTGAATAAAGAAGGATGGGAGATTTTAGAAAATTAAAAGATGAATACACTCTATGTACGAAGTTATTTTAGTTGAGGAGAACAGGATAAAGCAGAAAGAAGAGGATGGAAATAAGGAAGGCATAAAAGCAGGAAAATGGGATAAACAGCTCCAGGGGGTGAGAGATAGGCAGGACAAAGCTGTGCTGCAGCTTAAAAGCAGTACTGTGATTTCAGACTTGTGAAGTCCATGCTTCTGGTATGCAGAGAAAGTGGCTGAAAATAAAAATTGCTTCAGTTTTTATAAACTCTAAAAAGGAAGTTACAGCAGACCAGGGAAGAAGGCATTTAAGCTAGACTTTGGCACAGAGATAGTGATGGTGATGAAAAAGATGAGTATAAAATACTAGGTAATGAGAAACTCCAGTTTGTCAAAATCTGATTTTGAGAAAAGAGATGAGCTGGAGATAGCTGTAAATTCAAGTGCTAGAAGAAATACTGTGAGACTGAGAAGAGGTTTTAAGAAGAATAAACTGTTTTTTAATGATTTCAATATAATTTATTTCAACATAATACAACAATAGACTCTTAACAAGACTGGAAGGGATCTAAGTTTGAAGAGATGATGCACAACAATATACAAGACAAACAGACGAGACTGGCCAAAAGCGATGGGGTGGAAGAACTCCAGGCATAGTATTCACTGTTTGGTAAATACAGGGAAGAAAATTCTACCAATAAAAATACAGAACAGCATGCAAGAGAGTGGACTCTGGGGAAAAAACAGTGAGCTACAGATTAGAAGAGAATGGCTCTTGGAAAAAAGTGTGCTGCTGCTAACAAAAGACTTAGGGAGATCAGCACAAGGGAAAAAAATCTGATTTTAAATGGAAAAAATATGTAGTATTTCTCAGGACACCTGCAATGGAATAAGGAGGTGGGAAAATAGACAAGGGGACACCAAAACAGCAGTAATAATTTGTGTTTGAACACAGAAAGGGGACATATGACTTGATTAGGAGAGAAATATAGAAACAAAACTTAATGAAAAACAAAAACAGATATAAAGCCATATAGTTCAGAATAGTACTCCATAATATGTTTAACTATAAATACTGTCTGGTAAGATAATCATATACTAAGTGTTGTGCACTTCTTTTCATTGTAGTGAAATGTGAGCATTTACACACTGGCTACAAAGTGTGTCTATCAGTTATCTAGTAAGGGCAAAAGAACCAACAAAAGAAAAACAAGGTTAAAGAACAGCTTGCCATTGTCAAAACCAGGAGCCAGATCACATCACACTAGTGGTTTACATGGATATTAAACAATTCTCTGTGTAAACTTCGAACCCATAAAAACAGCCTCTCAAGACATAATCTGGAATCTACCATTATATTCCCAGTCTGGTAAATGATACACATCATACACGATCCACTTTTTGGGGTAAGAAAGTATCTTCCACATTCCTTCCACACACTTAAGATATTATCTGCAACCTACTTACTGTAAAAGCAGTAGTCAGCAACAGCAGCACATGTTAAAAGAGCACAAAATTTTAACCCAAATAAACTTATCTCTAGAGCTGTGATATCAGCAGAGCACAGTATTTTAAATATAAAATAAACACACACTGATATTTCACAAAATATTTACGTTTTCATCATCCTCACCACCATAAATTTCCCATTGTTACTATGATGGGAAATTAGATTTCCTCAGAAGCAAATTACTGGGTAAATTCTAAAGTAACAGTATTTTGTTTTGTGCAACTAATGAGATACAGATCTGAAGAATTTGAAAAGTCAATTCACAGAGCTCTTTTGATATAAATAGCTGAAAGTCTTATTAAGTCACAGACATATTTTGCTACCAAGTCTCTTCCAAGTCTCTGCCTTTTTACTTGAAAACAGATTTTAGGCTTTGAGTATAAAGCTGCAAAATACTCTGTTTAAGAAAAATATTTTCAATTATGCAAACTAAAGGCAAGTTGTGTGAACAAGTTAGTCTGATATTTATTTTATTAGCTGAACAAAATCAGTAAAAATAGTACATTAAATTCATACATTGACACTTTTCTTTCGAGTATTTACTATATTCAGCCAATTACATTAAGACTACATTAAGATAACGAGAATCCAATTGCTGTACTCAGATTACTGAAGCACTCTACTGCTGTGATACTAAGAATGATTTAAAACTGGATTACTAATATGAAACAAAAAGGACATGCACAGCTATGAGTGGGGGAGAAGCCCCTCCTCTGTTATGGACTACAGTCCGTATTTGGTCTTAGCCCTGGTGGACCTCCACCTGTAAAATACAACTAACAATACTCACCTCTCTCTCAGGGGCATTTGGAAGCACTAGGCTTGTAAAGCATTTAAGTACTAAGCAGTGCCATCATTTTAGCATCACATCATCAAGGCAGGAACAATGTATGGCAATCAGCTATGGCAGCAAGCCATTTATCACAACAGCAAAGCAGTGATCAACTCCTGAAAGTTTAAATTGTGTTTCATTTAAAACACTCAGTGCTTACAGTCTTATAAACAAGAATTTTCATTAATGAATCACAGGTATGATTTCCTGGGATATCTGTAATTTGCCACACATTTTAATCACATATAACTGAACAGGCACATTCTTACCTCAACATCCTTCTTGAGTTTCTCAAGGAACATCTTTTTGTTACTCTCATCAATATGAATCTTCTGGCCATCATTAATAAAATCATTGTCTTTGAACGTCGGCAGCTCTTTGGCCTAAAACAAATAAAAATTCCTGTAAGAGCAGGATTGCAAAGAGGACTATGGTGAAGCTGCTGCCCTGGTGCAGCACCAGCTGGCAGCACGGCCCCCCGAGATCGCCTGTGTCTGAGAGGGCACCCCCAAGCTGCCTCTCCTCCATGGCATACAGCTCTCCATAACTGCACCATGGAGCTCTTTCCTTAGTTTATCCCACCTGGAAACAGCCTAGAAGGTATATATTTACTGGACAGCAAACGCAGCTAGGACAAAATCTCCAACTCAATACTGGATTTGCATTGAACACTGATTTGCAACAAGCTTCTTCCAAGATGTCACTTGTCAAAGCGACTGGCAATAAGTGAAGTCAAAACACAATCTATACCTCATAACCAAGGGCCTACATCAGATCTTATAGAGGAAGCTAGACTGGATTGCATTTTGCACGACTACTGTGAATGTTTACAAGTGATTAATACCAAATAATTATTGAAAAGCATCAAATGAACATGAATTATGACATTCTGCTTAAAAGTAGCAAATGCCAGAGAAGACCACTGCCTCTTCAATATGTAATTAAATATTCTTGATGTTGGAGCAACTTGATCATCTTCAATTCCCCATGAAGTGATTTGCAACAGCGCCAAGGAAAGTCAGAGTAACCACTGGATTCAGTACTAACACACCTCAAATGGGCTCAGTTTTTAAAGGGCAGTGACTGGAAGGTTACTCAAAAACCACAACAAACCGACAAACAAGAGCAGTTCCTTGAGGGCATTTGGTCAGGCAAACTAGTAGCAATAGTACCTCCTGCAATCAGAGCTTTTAAAAAATTGGCCCATTAAGAACAATGAACAGCCTTTCTCCCCACCCCAGCTTTAATCAATAATATGGAAGAACAGGTTTTCTTTAAAAAGAAAATGTTACAGAACAACCAGTGCTGCAATTCCTATGAACTGTCAATGGCCATGAACTAGTGAGTACCCCGAATAAGTAATTTCCCCTTAATCTGAAAGTCCTTCTGCTAGGAATAAAAGGCAGCTAACATCAGCCTATGGAAATGTCCTCCAGAAGTTTAACTAGTCACACATTGCTTATAATCTTACTGGAGATGGTATTTTTCATAAAGTTTATTTTCTTCCTATGGCACAGTAAGGAAAAGAATCTGAGATGTTCTTTGCTGCAAAATATATATATTGGAAAGTACAGCACTAAAATGCGAGCATCACAGCAGACATAGATCTTCACAACAGCCAAAAGTTCCTTTTGCTGTTGGGCTGTGTGCACTGAGGTGGCCAAAATACTCAGTCCCCCAGCTGTCTGAATTCATTTTTTGGACCTGGAATTTGTGAATTGCTTGAGATCCCACAATGCTACTCTCGTTTAGAAAAGCAATCCTTTTCTTCCAATAACTGCTCAAAACCACTTAAGAAATTAGTAACATTGTAATAGTTGTGAATCATTTATTAAATCCATGGCATCCTGATACCTATGAAGTTGGGAAAAAAATAAGGTCCTAGTCTGGCTGCTCTGAATTATTATTGTCTTGCATCTAGAACATTCTGACACATTAAAGTACCGTCTAATAGAGATCCTCTATTTATATTTGAAACAAAAGGAAAAGAAACACCCAAGCAGCTGAGATGGAGCTATAACCGTTCACTCATCCCAGACTCCACCTCCATGGAGAAGCCATTCAGCAGTGCTCTCCTGCTTTACTCAAAAACAATGCTGGACACTTTTTGAAGCTCACAATGAATTGTTTACCACAATATGACTGCACAGCATGCATTGATTTTCTTTCTGGCCTACTCAGTAAGAGGTTTAAGACACAAATGAGCAGGGGTAACATCAGATAAGCATTCCAGGCTAACAGCTGTAGAGATTATCATACTCAAACTAGCATACTGTCCCATGGACAGGGCTAATTCTGAAGAGGCGGGACTGTGGATCCCGGGATGTTTCCAACACCAGAGGATGGAATCCAGTGCGTGGGATGCTTAAGAATGGAGAGGAGATTTGGATGAAATAATTTAAGATGAAGCAATAATGAAAAAAATGCAGGAAACCAAGCTTCCTTCATTTTTAGCCCAAAATCACACACACAAAAAAATCACACACACAAAATATCCCCAGCTTATTTTTCCACCGAGTATATCCAACTTATTGATTAAATTAGGCAGAGGTTAAAGTGAAACAAACCCACTAACACAGAAAAAACCCCTACTAGTGCCGTTTAAAGCTGGGGGGTGAGCACAGAGGAAGGATGTGCTTGTGGTTAAGATGCTGAGACCTTTTTTTGCCTCTAGGCTCTGCCGCAGGCTTCCCGCGGAGCACAGCACCAGTCACTGGCAGGGGTGTGAGGGGAAGCTGCCTCGCCACTGAGGACAGTCCTATGGTAGTAAAAATAAACTTAAATTACAAGCAGTGTCTTTTTTGGAAGATGCTAGGGCTGGTGAGCCAGTTGTGCAGGTGCCATACTTCACTTTAACCTTGTCTCTGATCTGTTTTTAATAAAAGTCAGCTAGCAAAGCTGACACTGCTGCAGTTCTTGCCTGTCATCACAAGACCCAAGGGGTACTCCCAAGGAGGTTCAGGGCAGTGAGTCAGCACTCCCAAAAAGCCAGACTCTCCACTGCCTTGTACGCAGGTTTCCCCAGTCCATGATAAAACCTCTGATGATATTTATCTGAGGTAATTTTTATTCACCCAAATATGCAGAGTTGTAAAGACTTGGCAAGTGTAGAACCACATAAGTTAAAAGCCAGTTCTGAAGCATGTGAAGACAAAGTAAAAGCAGTGGGTCTCATCTAAGAAACTGAAGCTAAAAAGCTCTGTGCCAGTGGTTGCCCTCACCACATCATTTGCATGATGCCTCCCAGCCTCTTCTCTTCCCTCTTTCTAGGTGTTGTTAGACAAAGCTTTTTTCTTTCTTTGGTGTGCTAGGCAATATTATTCTCCCTATTTATTTAAAGCTGAATAGTCCTAGGACACTGTTGTATTAATCATTACTAATGACAGCCAGCAGAAGTAGTGATTCTAGTAGTACTGGAACTTAAATTTGTCTTAAAATTCATTTGTGAATTTAAGAATCAAAACCTATGAAATATTCAACTAGGAGGCGCTCTTGTAGTTATGCAAAATTAATAATACATTTATTCATGTTAAAAAATCCTACCATGTTCATTTTCTTACACACTGAAATAAACACAAATAGAATCACATTGTGGAAGTTTAAAACATTATCTGAATGAAAAAAACTGAGACTTTGCTTTAATGAAATAATTGATATGGTTAATTTTTTATGATGTCTCAAATATTTCCAATGAAGCAAAATCCTTGTTGGAAAAAGATTCTCCTAGAATGTAATTCATTATAATGAACATATTACTGCCATTAAAGAACTAAATATTTTAAGAGCTGCACAGGAGATGAGCATCTAACTACTTCCACTAAATTAATAATAGCTTTTCTTTCTGAGCCACCTCCACTGTTTTTAACCCCCTACTTAAAGATGCAAGAAAGGCATAACAGATTTTATAAATATAAAATATTTATTTATTTAAAAAGCATGTTATTGGCACACTTCAGGTTTGCATTCCAAAGTTTGCCATGGTCACAGAGAATTTTAATGGCAGGAAGATTTCACTGCCTTTGAGAAGCTGAAAATCAATAAAGATTTCTTAGTAACTAAGATGACAATGTGTAAAGCCTTATTCAAAATAAAAGTATAGTGTAAGAGCTGATGCTGTTTTGAGTTAAAAAAATCTTGGAATGTAAGAACCAGCCGAAGCTTTATTTCTAGATGAACGTGGAAATATTTTTTGTATTTTTCTTAGTACGTCTCAATTCAGCATCCCATCCTAATGAGTTGAAATTAATATTATCAATTTTGTTTCCCCAAAAGGATTTTGTGTGCATCATGACATCAAAAATAATGGTCTTAGCTAACATTAATACTGACATTTTGGAAGCAGCTTGTTAAAATAGTTGTAGGTCAGGTAAGTTTCCAAATAAGTGTTTGATTGAAAAAGGAAAAATACTAATTGTCCTAACAACCCAGAAACAATTTCTTGTCTAACAAAGGCAAAGTTTAGGTTTTAGGAGAAATGTTGCACAGCAGCCTTGTTTTTTCTTTGGAACTAGTCACAAGTCACATTATTTGCACAGCTAATCATGGAAAAATTTGGCTTACAATTTATAACTTCTGAAAATTATGTAAAACATCTGCCAAAAGTGAAGGTCCACACCCTGGACTTCTTTAACAGCAAATGGCCCACATACACCTTAATTTTGTTAAGTACCGGGCTCATCAGCATATATGGAAGGCAGTATTTGGAAAAAAAAAAAAAGCTATAATGCTAAATATAGTTTGCAATAATTTGGAACAGGTGGTTTTGAATTGAATGAAAAATCTGGAGTCATTAGATACACAAGATGGAAGAATAACTTCCTTTGGAAGGCTGAATTATGCAGCTTCTTGCCTCCAACAGTTCTGTGAGCTGGGTCCAAACTTTTGTTGTACAAATTGCCTTGTCCCATACAGGGGTTTCTATACAAACAAGGCTCTGCAGCTCCACTTGACACCACAGGTCTGTAAAAGGCAATGGAAATAGAGCTGTAACCCCAAAATAGGGCTTGAGGGGAAACACTGGAATGACTTTAGCCAGTACAACGAGTATTTTTGTAGGAGAAAAAAAATTGTGCAGGATGCTGTAAGAAGGGTTAGGTATTCAAGCATGTACCAAAATAGAAACTGTCTTTTCAATGCTCAAGGAAATACATCCAAAATTATCCCTAGCATTAATGTCTTCCTGCTGCAAAATGAATTTGCAACATATAAAATGCAACACAAAATTCCCGATATTTTAAAAATTCTTTTAACATACGGAAAGCTGACTTCTAAACAAAAATGAAACAAAACACCCCTCACCCCCCAAAACCAGAGGCAAACTAGTGATTTGTTTTGAAAAACTGTAATGGGGTTGGTGTCATGAGAAGGCTAAATGCTGAAACCAAGACCCTGAATGTCTATTCCTGTCTTTGCAGTGTGATGTTTTGAAAGTTATAATCTCTGTACCTTGCAACCTTGAGATTTATTTCACAGATAAATCTAAGACACTTCACAAGTCTGTTGTGTGAGATCAGCACACGAAGATGACTGAAGGCACTAATAAGATAAGTAAACAAATGCTGTTCTGAAATTAGCAATTCTAAAACAGCAGGAAAATATAGCTCAGATTTTGAAATTATCTACCTTGAATAAAGTTTTACATAGTGACACCAAAAGTAAAAAAAAAACCTGAGTCAAGACTGAGTGATCTTGTTGCTATGCTCCGCTACTAAAGCCCTTCCTCCTTGGGTTATACTTTCCCCTCAGAAATCAGTTAATCACTATATGTTGTAATATATAAAGTAAAACACAAAGCTAATGTCTAGTGACAACTTCCAATCTAATTATCACAACTAAGTATTTTGCATACAATATCATTAAGATGTAATATAGCTGTCAAGTATGGCAATCTGTTTCCAAAAAGAAACTTGAATAGAAAATCCTTTGTTCAATTGTATGTACTACAATTTTTCTGCATTTATGGTGATTTATGAAACAACACATACTAAAGAGGTGGCAATGCAACTAGCTTTAGATAGTTTAAAAACATGTAATAATCTCTGAAATTGCTCGAGAAAGATGACATGTGGTGGGTATCAGTTCAGTTAGGTTTTATTTTTCTTCTTCAGATTTCTTTCTGAGCTGCTCACTCACAAGCAACAGCTTAGATTCTATCAGTACAAGTAGACTCAGCTGTTTGCTGCTAATTTGATGTTCTGCTGCAAGTACGGCATAATTGTGAGCAGCCAGACCACCAGGGGAGTTCTGCATTATCCTCGTTTCACTTAAGAGGGCAAAATTGTCCAAAGAATGAATAGAAAATGCCCACTATTAAAATAATAAAAATTTAAAAAAAGTAGTAAAGCCTGAAAAATAAAAAGGAGCAGCTGTTAGAATTTGACAACTGTTGAAACATACTGTTCTTTCAAAATCCAAGGCATCTGTAAGTGCATGTTACGATACATGCTGCCAAGAAAGTAATGACTTTATTATTGAAAGTATAATTTGTAACACAAATGAAAGGAATTGTGTGTTAAGGTGAAATTTAAAGGAATGGTGCTTGTTTCTGCACTGATTATCACAAAATATTGAAATGACAGTCTTTGGAGCTGCTCAGCAATATGTTAGGATATTAAACAGCTGAAGACAGTCAAACAGGAGGTAAACTGCAAACCGCATGGAAAAGTACCATTCTCAATCAGACTTTTCTTCCTAAAAACTGATTTTAAAAAATGTTTGAATACCAACACCTATTTTACACTACCAAACTAAAGCAGAACCATATTTTTTTCTCCGATTTCTTATCCATTAAATATTTTTGCATATATGTCTCTTGTTTATTAACAAAACTTTTAGTTTGATAGGAAGATTTGAGAACATAAATTTCACCAAATTTGCCTTTACAAAGTAATTTATCTAAAATTTACAATCTGCATCAGAATGTGACTGAAAGACTTGCTCTTCTGTTTTCTGACTTCTTCAGCTTTGAGAAGTAAACATATTATTCTTGATATTCTGAAAACCATTTGATTACTTGAATGTTGTCCTTTGAAACTCAATATAAATTACTTAAAAGCCCATTTAAAAATTAGCCATTGCCAGACATTTTAGCCATACATTTAACACCAAAAGCTTCCTTTCTTTTTACTCTCTCAGATGTGAATAACCATACCTTTATAATAAGTAATTAAATAATACCATCATTAATTGAAATTCTATTAATACTAGTGTCATTTCAAGATAATATTAATAAATTGATGATTCAGTTTGCATCTGGCTAAAAATTAGCTAATAGTTTACTGCACTAGCCAAGGTTTTCAGATTGTCTGGTTTTGTTTAATCGCTCAGGGCAATTCTATGACAGGAGGCGCCAAAATCTCTTCAGAGAATTTGCTAAAATGCCTTTCCCCCCCGCCCCCTTTTCAAGTCAGATTTTTCCAGTTGTTTTCAAATCTTAAGATTGATTTGAGATTCTCACAGATGATATCAAAAGGTTTGAAATACTGACATCTACATAAGAGAAAATGGAAGTAAAAAAACATGCTACAGGGCTCCACTTGCCACTCAGGCATAATGGACCATTTACATATTCAGGTCAAGAGTTCTCAAGGTCCTGAAATCAGTGGCACATGTGCAGACATACATCTCATGACAGCAGCTCTTTAGCACTGCTCAGTTTCAAAACCAAATTTTTGTTGTCTATTCATATAAATATACACCACTCTTTTTATTTAAGCCTAAAAACTGTGTGTTAGAAACATTTGAGTAGTTTAAGTGAGTAAATCTGTTGTCATGCCTACCACAGGAGAGTCAGATCATAGTGACGACAAATGTTCTGAACATCTGCAATCCACATGCAAAATGTATTCTGGCCCTTTCAAATCAAACAGCAGACTCCAGAATTTCAACAAAACCCATGTAATAAGGAAAATACTGATTTTCCCTTGCTTGAATCCCTAAGAGTCTCAATGTGTAAAATGTTGTACCCTCTATAAACATAGAAACCTAACCAATAATTCCCTCTCTTAGAAATCTTGGTTCTGAATGCAAGTTTGTCACTTCACTGCTGCATTGCACTGGGGTTTCAGGGGAATGATGAGGGACAGAAAGCTGTTCTGAAAGCCTCAGACTGTCTGCTTCCAACATCAATAAGCATTGTGCAGTTCCATCCCCAAGAAATCAAACTATTAAAAAATAGCAGAATAAGAATTAGGGGGATGAGGTTTTTATGTATATTATTCAGAGAAGTACTCAAAATCAAAGGGAAGGTTCTAGATGTGAAGTTGATAAGAATTTTTGTTATCTGCCTTATGGAAGTTATGGTTTCACATTAAATTTAGAGAATAATTGTTGTATGCAGTTATATAAAACCACATAATTTCATTTCAACTTAGCCATAAGCTAATTCAACAGTAATTTTGCCATGAATTTACACAGGAGCAAAATTAAGGCACTGTTTCTTTGAGGTTCTCACTCAATGTATTAACTACAGTATATGTGTACTATTAATAATCTATTTATTATTATGAGGCATATTCCTGAAACTGCTCAAAACCACTTCAGTAAACATCTGTATAGTATCAGCTCCTGTACAGCTGACTATACATAATATTGTTAAATTTTATGTTACTATTCCAAGCATTAATGTTGCAACCTGAAGCAGTCCCATTCAAATAATCTGTCCTCCTCATTTCTGTCAGATTATTTTAATAGCACAGCAGAGGTTTTCAATGACATTAGGTATTGTTTGCAAGACACTGAAGGGTTAATCCCTCCCCTTTAAAAACACTACAGTTGCACCACTAAACAAGAACAAAAACAGATGACAAGGGAAGAATGGAGACCATTCAAGACATGATCTTGAGGGCCTGGTACAGCAAAAGAAGCTAATGCTGACAATGGTAGCTGCAGCTAGCATGTGGGGTGTGGTATTGCCTACCACTGGAAGAACTTTAAGTGTTCCACCATGCCTTAGGAAAGGTGGAAAAACTTGGCACAGAGTTTTTCATGCAGCAAGAACTGACAGCAACTGCATGTCCCTTACTCCTTAGTGCAACCGTGTGATCTGTAGAAGACTCAGAGAGGCAGGTATGGTACAACTACTGCTTAGGAAAAAAAACAAATGATCTGAATGGAATTTGGGGACAACATAAAATGAAGTCTCTTAAAAGAACTGTTGAATAGTCTCATGCTAATTCAGGAGGAACGTGCTTGGACAAATTAAGAAAACAAGGGCCATGGATTGTTAGACCTTACCCAACTTTGAGATCTAAGAAGTCTTAGATGATGGAGACTATGTTCCACTTCCAATTATCTGCAGAATCTCCAGAGAAACCTCTCCTAAAATGCCATCTGGCTATTTTGCTAAAACCACAAAGAAAAACTGATTTTGAGAACATTAAATTTCCCAAATAAACTGAAGCTGGAGGTGAAGAAAAACAAAGCAATCTATTTCCATTTAGAGCAAAGTTGCAGCCCAGAATTTGGGAGAGACTGTCTCTCATTACAGCTACATGTACATCCAAGTCTGTCAGTCATTTGCTCATTTGTATGAGCTTTACATACCCAAAGGTTCTCATAATACAAGGTTGGTTCATCCTCGCATTCAGTTTAGAAGTGCTGTCCCATCACATAATTCCATTAACTGACATGGAGTATTCATAAATCTCAATATTAAAAGAGGAAGAGAAAGAAGATGAAGCAGGAGAGAAGGGAACAAAGTTCTGATGTTTTCCTAGCACAGGGCAGGCCCTGAAGAAACTAGGAGAAGAAGAAAAGGAAAAGGAGGAGGTAGAGGATTGGCTCACTTACCTCTGAAATTTCAACACCTTTGCAAAACAAATATGCAAAGGTCTGCAGGAAATAGAGGAAAGAGAAAGGAGGGATATGGTAGAACTCAAGAGGGAAGAATATGGCAGAAAAAAAGGAAAGGGGCAGAACAGCACTGGTTATGTTTGTTCTGAGTCTAGCTAGCAGGTTAATTAATTGAAAAAGAAACAGAAATGCACCATACCTTTTCTTTGTCACTGGCTTCTCGAGCCACAGTAGAGCCCTGAAACAGAAAAAATGGATCTAAAAATGTGCATATGTCAGAAACTAATTTGAAAATGTTATGGTAACAGGTCAAAAAGTGGATGAACTGTATCCTTTTGAACTTGAGAAATGTTTTAAAGAAAGGTGATACAGTAGGTAGAAGGTCCAGGACTGCTGAACTGCTGCAATCACATGAAGAAGATGCATCATGAAAGAAGAAAGATGGATTAAATCCTCAAATGCTCTACATCTATTGTCCTCCTAATTCCTGGAGCTTTTCCTCATCTCTCATCCTCATTTTGAGTGTATCATGCTGGAAGTTCAGTTTGCTTGGCAGACTTCTCATCTTTTTGTGCCAATTTAGGTGTATGGATATGGAATGGACTATTCTGTATAACTGTTTGGACATTTGTAATACACATTTGAAAAGGATGTCACACAATATAAACACAAAAAGTATTTAGAAGATCATAAAGTACAAACAAGAACAATGCATCTCACAGCAACATGGAGTAAAAAGAAGAGACCAACTGTGGATTCACAGGACTTACAGTGCTTGCCAAAGACATTTTGGATTTTTTTTAAAATTTATTTTTTTGATTAAAACTAGTAGGCAATATGGTGCTTTCTGAATAACCTGGAGCTGACAAAAAAAAGACTGTATATATTTCCTTACAAATTTCTTGGAGCAGGACCATACCTTTAAATACCCAGCATTTGTTTATCACATAATAGCACTGCAAGAAATAGTAACTACAAATATGGTAACTGGACATTGAAAGATGGCTAAATTAGCTCTGCTGTTTGTTAGAAGGTGTGCATTGTGTAAAGAAGTGCTGGAGTGGAGTGCTACTAGTTTAAAGAATGTGAGGATACCCAACCACATCCTCTTATAGCATGTTTTACCCTGTTTACAGAAAGAAACTTAGAGAACTCAGAAGGGATGGAGAGAAAAGATATATGGGACAGTATCTCTTGGTTACTATGTATGGCCCAGCAAGCAGGGATTTCATTGAATTATTCTCCACTGATAATAAAGCCTGGTAAAAGCTTAACATTTTAGTTTACTCAGGAGACACCTTCTATATTGTCTTCTGTGCTCCAACAGACTATTAGGCCAGAAAAAAGATCAACTGAAAACCAAACTGAAGGAAAAGAAAAAGAGTCACAATAGTAAAAATTAAGGAGGATGTCAAATTTGACACTTGGCAACAAAAAGACACTGAAATCATTGTAACAAAATGCATCCATGGCCAAGAAAATACCTTTGAAATCCTATGCTGATCTGTGGTCTTTTTTTTCTTGTATCTGCAGAGGAAGAGACTTGTGCTACAAAGTGAGTTCTAAGTTGGTGTCAAAAATATTCATGTACAAAAAAGGACTCTGAATCTACAACTGCAGATGCCATAGCAAAGAATATCAAGAAAAAGTAATTTATAATATATGCAGTGTCACTATAAATCTGTTCAGTGAAGGAGTTTGTCTTGAGGAATATGATATTGATGTTAAATTTGAATTGCATGAGAAGTTAAAGCAATGCTGTCCAGCTGGACAAACTGAATAGAGTTCAGAAGCATTCACAGAGGTAAATAACAGCAAGAGCTGTTGACACCAGTGTTAAGAACATACTGTATATATAACTACTGTTTCTTTCTGTGGTGCTTTCATGCCCTTTTTAATGCATCTGGGTGTCATGGTGTTCTAAATCACAGTTCTCTCAAATTAAAAGAAATAACTTCCTCTGGTAACAACTGCTGCCAATAATACTAAATATCAGAAAGTAAATTGTTGACAATCTGGAAATCAGTTCTTATAAATCAAATTCAGTCAACTATCTAAGCAATTGCTAAGGAGGCTTGACAGTAGGAAAGGATGGTGCACTACATAGCATTACAAATCTCTTAATATAGAATGATAAACAAACATCTTAAACCAAGCTTGCAGATGCACTTAGCGGTTCAGCACATAGAAATTAAATGTATTAGAAAGAAGTAGGTTTCTAAGGGGATACTTTACCAAGGAAATTAAAATACAATCCCTTAGGTAGAAAGACTAAGCCTACATTTTGGGTATTTGTTGTAAGCACTGTATATTAACTATTGTCAAAATTACAATGAGCAGATAAGGCTTCTGAAACAAAACTAAAACAGATCGCATGATAAAAGCAGATGTTTTGGTTTTTTAAAGACTCTTCTCCTTTTCACTTGAATTATTTTTAAAATATCACATAAATTATTAAGCTTTTGCAATAGTGATGTACTTTGTTAGTAGCATTTATTGGTTTAAATGATGCTACTTAGCTGTTTTATAAAAGCCCTCTGCAGAATCAACTGTGGCTTTCCATAATAAGACACACTATTATTATTGTACTAGTGTGAAGGGTTTTACCTTTAACCACTAGCAACATTTAGCAAACATACCTGGCTAAACTGCTGCACTTAAAAATGCACAAAACAAATAAATTTGTATAATGTCTATAAAACCATCCTTTAGTTTTGCTAAACCTAGGTGTAGAATTAAATCAGTTATGCTGGCACTTGCATAACACAATTTTAAATTAATTAAAATTCTGAGCAATATTCAAGCATCAGCATAATCTAACATTCATAGTAAAGATTTGCAGCTACTTTGTCAGTTATTTAATCAGCAGTTACTTCTCACCTTTAAATCATATTTTCTATAAACAGATAACCGATGGCTGAACACATTTCTTGTAACAACCATGTATACTTCAACTCCATCAACAGTAAGCCGGTACATGCCCAAAAACTGGGGAAGAAGTGTATTCCCATGACACTCCACAATAAACTGCAGAATGAAAAGAAAACACAGAAATGAGGATTGACATATATTATATAAATCTATATTTAAATTTTAGATATAAAATACCAAGAAACAACATTTATTTGCTGAATATTTGTGTGGTGACAAGCCTTCAAAAAAATTATGCAAAACCAAACCCCTTCATCAGGAAGTTATTCTGCTTTTAGGCCAGTGTTTAAAAATGAGTATCTTGAACTGCTTAACTTGTAACTCTTGACTTCCACAGACAATCTCACAGAAAGAGGAGACTCCATTTGACAGACCTTTTAACTTTTAAGTTAACACAAAAAGCAAACCTGAGCAGATAGAATATTTGGCACTTATGTCAAAACCCAAGTATTTTTTTGAATATCACACTGCTGTAATTTGTACTGTGTTGTCCCAGACGATATTTAAATTGAATGTTTCTCCATTCTCAGTATTTGTTATGATGAACATTTATGGTGTTGCCACCAGCAAGGGGTATTATTTATTATTATCAGTTTTCTGCTAGTTCCTATGTGGTGGTTGCATTTCAGGGTCAATAGAGCTGAGCAATGAAGGGCAAATTCCCTGTATTTTTTTATTTACGAATCCTTATATTTCCTTAAGGTCACTATATTCCATTACAAATGGGCTATTAACCTTGAAAAAATTTGCCACCTGCAACCTGCCTTTTTTTTTTCTAATCACTTGCCTTACAAGTAATTTTCTATTAGAAAGACCACTGGAGGAAGCAGAAAAAACAGACACACATTGATGATGAGAACTATTGAAGGATGAATTTTAATTCCCAGAATAAAAATGCCCATACTATATTAATCCTACTCAACCACATTCACTTACATATTTTGTGGAATCAAGGAAAAGTTAAGCCACAATGATGCAAACCAGAAAAGGACTCAGCAGCTTTCCTCTTTCTGTTAGTACCAAGTCTCAAATAGAGGAACTTGGAGAAAATGTAAAAATTCAAGGCCCAAATAGGAAACATGAAATCTAACCAACAGTCAGCTTTTAAATATTCATTGAGTACTGAATCTGCTGTTTCTTTTGTGCCAAATTGACCCAGTTATTAGAAACACAGATTTCAGAAGCATTTAGAGCAAGTTAACCAAATAAGCCATTTGAATTGTTTAACAAAGGCAGGTAGCATTTGGTAACAAATACTGTAGCAAAGCCCTCGGAATCCTGGAGATTTTGCAATTTTGGGTTCCTCTGCTAATTCTAAGGAATTTTTCTCACTAAATTTATACGGGAATCTGCACATATCACAGACAGACTTTTTAATTGGCAAAATAAAAATAGAAAGACTTAAGAGTCCTGAGACAATCCTGTCCACCAAGAAACAAAGGAAATGAACAACAAATACAGAAACTGTTGACTGTGAATTGAACCCAATTTTGACTGACACATGAGCCCTGTTGAATCTTGCTGGCACAATTTGGGCTGTAACTCTCCTTTCTGTCTGCCCTGGAGCTGTACTGGAGGTTCAAGCCCTGAAGCAGAGAACAAAGCCACAGTGTAGTTGTGCCACTTCACAAGAAAACACTTTTAAGCTCAAACTGCCTCTGAACAGGCAAAATATCTTAAGGTGCTGTAAAGACTCAGTGAATACAAATCAGAATCTTAGGAAGGGAGTATGATTGTAGTGCCCCAAAATGCAAACAAAAGCTTGGCAGTAAAAGGCCACAAAAGCAATGTCAGTCACGAGCAGTGCGCAGAGATGGATCAGTTTGCACCTGAGAAGATTTCTGTATTTAAAAGATACAGAAGTTTTAAGTTGGAGTTCTCAAATTGGAGGATTTTCAGTCGTAGAGCTGCTAACAACATTACAAAGCAGTTATAACACATTACAGGATACACAGCTTATTTTGACCATCGTTTTTGTTAAAGATCAAATCATTAAAGTACTAATCCATACTAGCAAAAATACATTATTTTTTTATAAACATCAAGTACTTGGCATATATCCTAAATGTAAATACTTTTCTAAAGCTTTATAAAAAGTAGGAAGGGTTGTTTCTATAAAAACATTTACTAAGTGACTTCTACTTTAAGATGATTATGTTCTACAAGAATGACGAAAATGAATCTAGCTTCCAACAAGAGTTTAGTGTCATAGAATTCATAGCTACTCAACTCTTTAATGGACCCAGCCATTCCTAATCTTATGTCTTTTAACTACAGAATTTGAATTAAAATATATACTATTGTTCCAATTTTCCATATGAGAATCTGAGATGCAGAACCTTTATCTGAAATCATACAGAGTTTGTGTCATGTGAAGGAATACCCGCTAGGCATCTTGAGTACCAGACTAGTAACCCCCTGCCCTTCCTTTCAGCTGTGACTGTCACAGTATTAACACTTAAACCATCCCTTCAAACCTAGCTGCTGCTAACGCTCAGGTTTTAACCTTTCTGGTCCTGAGTGTACCCATCTGTAAAATGGCAATGCCATTAACAAAACATGAGCAACACACCCACTGTAATATCAGAAAACAAATTATTTGGTTAGCAGTATACAACCTCCTCCCAAACTGTTCTGTATTATGCAACGAGGACAAAAAGGCCACTAATGAGAGTTGCCTCAGTCCTATTTTTAAGTTAGAGTTTGCCATTTGCTAGCACTGTTGTTTCATTTTCATAGTGTGCAAACAAAGCCTTCTGAAAGGGCAGTGTTACCAGCATGCAACACAAGACATGAAAAGCTCTGCTAGTACCACTCCTCTTGATAAAAAGGGACACAGCCGTGTTCTTGCAGACTTCTAAGAGACCCTCTCAAAGCAGACCAGGTACTGCACTGTTGTTTCCTATTTGCTGCTGACTGGGAACACTCGTGCCATTGCAATTTAAAGAAAAGCCTCTAAAATTATTTCAGCGTTTCCTATGACAGTATTTCTTATCCTGATGGGAAGACAAAGGAAAGAGGGAGGAATTCCACTTGCTTTCAGCATCTACAAGGTTGGTCTAGAACTTCCTACCTTTGAAACTATCAATCCCCCATATCTGCATCACAGAGGAGGCAAAACGTGTCATCTGTTTGGGTGGGAGTCCAGCAGGACTTGCACTGGTGACTGTGGTTGGCAGATTTTCAATTTGTCCATCTTGATATAAAGGAAGTAGCAATTTAGTCACCTCAAGGTGCTTTTTAGGAATGATTTCCTGAAGTTTCCCACTCACAGCTGGAAAAAAAGTGAGCCTAGAAAATAAGCCAGTACATGCTTAACAGGACTGCTAAATTTCAGTGAAAGAAAAAGACCTTCACTTCTTTATTTTTTTCTAAAAAGAACATTAAAACAATTCTACCAAGCAGATTTGCTAAATAAAACTGTAATACTCAGCTAATACATTTACAAGTCTTTATATGCAGTAACAAAATCCATCTTTTGTTAAATGAGTGTTGTAATAAACACCCCATCATCTTTTAATTAATTCAGACAATTTTCATGTTTGTGCACAGCACGAGGACAGTATTATCATTAACATAGCAAAGTAACATCAGCATATTGACATGTTTTATCAGCTGTGCAGCACAGGTTTCAAATGTTTCAGGAAATTTCTGAGCTCTCTTGAACCCCATGCTTCAAGTTGAAAATTAGGAAGAAATTCTTTATGATTCTATTTTCTCATTAATTTTTCTATAAATACAGCTTCAAGATTCCTTAGTAAGAATAAAACTTTTCCTATTTCATTAGCTTCTTCCTTCCCTGTGGCAATGCTAGTAAGGTATCAGATACATAAAAAGATAACATAATGCATACCATTTATTGGCAAATAAGTTATACTACTTTTGGCTCTTTTTGGGCAAACAGTAAAATTTCTGTTTCTACCATTTCTCCTCCTCCACTCAGAGATCATCTGTGGAATGATTTGACATCAGTGAAGATTAAATCTGAATTATATCTATCTTCGTTCTGTGTGAAAAGTCAACATTCCTATTACTCACAGTTAGCACTATTTTGCAAACATTAATTCAGAAATACACAACATGCTCATTCTCTGTTACCCCTTTATATATTATTTTCGCAATTTTCTGTATCATGATTAAGGCAATTGTGCTTGAATTATCAAATGCTTATGTGACAAATCTATACATGCACCTGGATACTTCCATTAAAGAAACTGAATAGCAAGTTACATAATGATTTAAAATCATTTTGGACATTGTGCAGGAGTAGACATTGATAGTAATTTTTGCGCTCAACTTTTTCTTTTATATCTTCTTGTCTGCAATCAGAAATATCCTTCACCAATGTATTTTGTGCACAAACACTGACATGTGGAATCACTCCCCTCCAAAAAGATTGAGAGCTTGTTCAGAGTTATAAATATTCCACGTAT
Source organism: Struthidea cinerea (assembly GCA_013397865.1). NCBI lineage: Eukaryota > Metazoa > Chordata > Aves > Passeriformes > Corcoracidae > Struthidea > Struthidea cinerea. The sequence goes on along the minus strand of VZTI01001639.1, from coordinate 120,472 downwards.
TGCCATTTTCCTGTACCCTAAAAACTGAGTATTATGCATTGGGTACTTATGTGATACATTGCAAGGATTAATTAGCCAAACTACAGCACACACCAGAAAGTTACAGATTTTCAAGGCATATAAAGCTGTTTTTCAAATAAGCCATGTAAGAAAGTAATTTCATTTAAAGAAATAATATTCAATAAATATACAGGTTTTTATATACAAGCCCTGTGATTCACAGCCTTACACTTCACATTGTTTCAGACATGGCCAGTTACTTCTAAGTGCAGCGTAATCTCAGTGTTACCACCACAGGTGATTATCCAGGGTGCAGATCTGTTACCAGGAACATTATACTTGTTATTGCTGCAATTGAGTCACTGTGTGGACTAATCTCTTCTGAAAAGTGCTGTGCACAGCAGCAATAGCTTATATATACAAAACCCAATAAATACATACAAAACATCTGCTGGTGAAATCCTGGCCTCAACAGAGCCAGCGCAGCCAAGTCCATTCTGCCATTTTGTGTAGTTATTTACCTATGAAATGTTGCATCTTTCAGGGAAGACTTTCAATGTGTTTTTTGGTTACAATTCCAGTCTGTGAGGTCCATTTGCATATCACCCCTCTGCAATTCCATCTGACAACCACACTAATGAGTTTCTCATTTTCGGGGTCATGTCTTCTATGGGAAGAGTGGGCCTCATGGATGCAAGTGAAATGTAGACTGCTTGGATGAGAACACATACATTCTCATCTCTACTTTTTCTGCTTCTCCTGTTTTTTCAGATCAAAGCTGCTTTACAAGTCAGTTATCTTAGCACAGGGCAGAGGCTGTGTTCTGTGCTGCCTCTTGATTCTCACAAGAACTGCTGAAAGGCTTTTTTCAACTGCATTTCTTTGCAAGCTTCCCAAAAACCTTCATCTCTTACTATTTCAGGATATACAGAGTCAGGGTCACCATTACATGGCATATATCCTTCTTCATTCATGTTTGTGTTTAAATAACCTTACATTATACTGCCTTGCTTTGCCTTTTTACCTTTTCCCTTTTTGTGACGCATATGAATGCAATTCATGAAGCAAAAGCAGGGATGGGGATTGGGAGGAAGCCACTGATAACCTGTGCAAGTACTGACGTGGAGGGAGGATGATACAAACTTAAATGTAGCTCTGCTTCAGCAACCTACCAAGCTTGACCAGCCCATGCCAGTGCAAATTCCTAGGTACCTCGTCCCCACTTTTTCTGGGATATTCTCCAGCCTGTGTTGTCACCGGTTCTTTGACAAAATTGTTTTTAGCCTACTATAATGTTTTTCTATTTCAATATTTATCTATTTGCGATTTTAATTTTTCTCCTACGTTCCACACAACAATCTTCTGCTGTTCCTTGATTCCTGTGAAGCCCTGAACCCTGTTCTTGGTGCAATTTCTTCTATTTTTACCTGATTACCTACATTTTCCCCCCTTTCATTTGCTTTCCTGTTTCTTTCATATTTTTTTCCCCTCCAGCAGCTAAGGTCATATTTTTCTGCTTTTGTTTTGTTTTGTTTTTTTATGCTGCCATTTCCCCTTTTTTGCTCATTCTATTCTTTCCTTTCTTCCCATTTACTTCCCCATCACTCCACTGTTTGCTGCCTCTGGTAAATGGGCAGTCCCTCTCCTTTACCACTATTCACTATTTCTGCTGGTTGCCAAGGAGACAGGCAGTGCAATAGGTGTCAGTTCTGCATACAATTACCTGCACAGGGAAGAGAACTGTGCCATCAACAGGGACAGCTGCCTATAGAAAACCTAAAGGCTACCTGCACTCATGAGGAGCTTTATGCTGGAAGGTTTGTATGCTAACAATTCCCTCTTGTTCATCTGCTTTGAGAAGGCTTCTCTTTTCTTTACTGAAGTTACTTGGGTGTCAGCACTGAGGAATAAGTCATCCCTTTTGAAGTAATTTTAATGAAAAAGAAAGAAAGGGTTTAAAAGGTGTTGGTTTATCCAAGACACTAAAATTGCTTTCATTTATTTTTAAAAATTTCTGTCCTGCCCATCATCTATTCTCAAAGAGCACAGTACTCCTCTTTTAGACCAATTTACACCAATTTAAGATTTAAAACAAGTTAGTGTCACTGGAAAGGGCAGGATGTCTTGATTCTGACATTTCAGATATTATAAAAATCTGCCTTCAGAATTTGACTCAACTGTTACTGATTTCTGCCCTTGAAAATAATATTTGTACTTTAGAAAATACCTACAAATACAGTAACATAAACAATACATATTTTATATAAATTAATAAACTTTTGGCACCTGACAATATATGCAAAAGAAACAGATAAACATAACTTGAATATAAGATGAAATAGAAAGCTTTCCTTTAGGAGGAAGCAGGGTATTACCCATTCCTTAAACAGGGTGAAATCCTGACAACACACTTATCATAGATGACTTCGCTGAACTCTCCCTTAACAGTGCCAAAGGGAGCAGTAGGTTTAACTCCATTTTTCTCGTCCATGCTCTTGGTGTCAGGATCCTAGGTTTAAAACAAAATCGCACTACATTTGGAGGTATTTCCAATGAATATTTGATTTTGCTCTCAAGTACTATTTAATACAAACATGTTTGATTAATTCACACCATTTTAAATGGTCCAACTAAATCTATGAGCCCATACAGCAATAGTTTTCCTAATACTTGAAAGTCTGACCCATTTGAGCATATCAATGGTTCTACCACATTTGATAAGTAAATGACATTCAGCTGAGTAACACCTAAGAGTGATGAGAAAAGTTCTACTAATAACTGACAGTATACCAATAATACAAGCAGTCCAAACTGATTGCAAATTATCATTAAAATGTGACTACAAGCAGTATTTCAAACTACGTACCAAAAAATATTACCGTAGTTAGAAACTGGCTGGCATGGAGATTCACAGCGTAAGAACCTATCATGTCACATATGTATTTGTATTTACCATAACACTTCAAAACCTAGCTCTAGGCCATTTTGTCTTACAAATGTAGATAGAAGGCTGATCCATGCATGATGGACTTTATAGTCTAGTCATAAAACACCGAACGCTTTGCCACTTTAAACATGGAGAAAGGCATTATTCCTCCTGTTTGCTTAGTGGTTTGTTTTGCTTTTTTTCCTTTTAACTTTGGAAAAGAAAATAATTATCTCTAGTGTTTCTACTCAATACTAAAAGTGTCAGACTCATCTGATGAGTTGACAGAAGGAGTCAGTGTTTAGACTGAAGTGTTCACCATCTGTCTGAGGTCACGGGCCTGACTGCCACTAAAAAAAAGGCATCATAGACAGGGAAATGAACTAATGCAGCTCATAATTTTGGATAGCAAGTGTAATTTACAGTTGTCAAGACTATTATATATAAAATTCAACAGTTTTAAGTTGCAATCACTATATATGATACCTACAAATACATATATGCTATTTCTATAACTTCTCCTGACACTTCTCCAAGCCCAGTTCACTTTTAGTTATTTACACATTTCTAGCATGTAGCCCTAGGCTTGGAATTTATCTTTGATCAGATTGTCTTTGATGATTTAAAAATACCAACCTAGATTTGGGATTTTTAAACTTACAAGTGTCTACAGGCCATGAACTATTCCCACTCCTTTTGTAAACTCCTACACACAGCCTGTATAACTACAACCTCAGTTCCTCTGAGCTCCAAAGAGCTGACAGGTTATTACACCTTCAGACAGACGGCGAGGGGAAGGACTAAAAGAACTGGATGGGCTTGTGAATTGTACCCCTCCATGATCTCCAGTTACTGATAAAATAACCTTTATTTCTACTTGCCAGTGGCAGTCTACATGTCTTTATCTAACCCTTTGGTGACTTAACAAAAAAATAACTAGTACTTGGAATTAGATTTTGGAGGTTCACGGGAAAAGCTGCTGCGCTGCATTTCTCTGCCAACCACACAAACACCCAGATGCCTCACTGGTAGCTCTGTAGTTCAAAAAGGTGCAAGGAAAACAACAGCTTTTTTGCAAATGCCAGGTTGAAAACTGTTTTGGTGAATGAAGGACACATCCAGTCTCACACTTCCACCTTGTGATGGTCCCCTTTCCAGCATTCTTTGATTCAAGGTAGATGTCTCCTCCAGTGTTTATTGATAAGCAGTTCATGCAGTCTTGGAAAATATTTGATAAGGCTTGTATGGTCCCTAAGCAAGGACAGAGGTGCTTTCAAGGTCTAGAATGATTCTATCAGCCTGGTCCTATTAGCCTTAATAAGGAAACAGGTGGGTAAATATTATGGTTTAAATGAAACTCACAGTTTCAGCCTGGGAAAGGAACCTGGAATGAATTTGCAGAGGGGAAAAAACAAAACCTGAAAGAGATCATCTGTCATAAATGGCATGAATTTCACCCATATTTATGTCAGAAGTAATAGAAGATAATTACTGCCTTCTTGGGCAGGTGAAAGAGGGCGCAAGATAGTGAAAGTTTACAAGACACTGTTCTTAATGGACAGATGATCTAACTTCAGTTCCTTTGGGGGGAAAAGGGAGAAAAGGCCTAAAATTCACATGGATCACCTCCCTATACTTCATGCACCTGAAAAAGGCTGTTTTTTCCAGGATGATCCCTGTACTACACAACTGGGTCTACACACTCCCTTTCTCGGAAGGCTGAACCTTTCAAATACAGCTCTGCTCTCAAAGCAGACTGGTACAGGGTATGCTGCAGGGGCATGCCACCAGAAGTTCCAAACCATTCCCAATCACACTAGGGCTGTGAAACACACTTAGCTCGGCCAGGAATTTTCACATATGCGGTGAGTGCTGCTGGCAATCAGTGAACTGAAACTGGAGAAAAGCTAACAAGCAGACTTTTCCCTAAAAATCCTGTATTTGGTACTCTAGTGTGCAAGTATTAACAATCAAGAAAGATACTGGACAGTAAGGAATGGAAGTCAATAGAGGGAACTTGACATTTCCTCTCTTGGCGGAAAACAGTATGCCAAAATGAAACTGAACTCACAAGAACTTGTTTTATAGACAAAGATTTCTACAGGAGTACCAGTGCAGCATCTGAAAAGTCTTGTACTACTGCAACTGTGCCATCCTACAGAACCATAAAGTTACATCCACACCAGTGAAATAGACAGGGTATTGGACTGTCTTCGGGCATCAGTTCCAGCTGGAATGGCATAACTCACATCTTAATTATAAAGCTCCCCTCTAAAAAAAGGATGCTTATATTCAAACTCCTAAGTAGAACTATTAACTCATCTTAATTAACACCTTTATTTTTGCCCAGAATTATTTGGGAGATAGTGAACTGGCCCAAATCAAAATCACAGCAGGGATCATTAATGAGCTCAAGTGCCAGTGGCTGGTCCTTGGCATTACATTGTTTGCTAGCAGAAAGGTAGGCTAAGGCCAGTCTGTGTGGGACAACTTGGTCAAGGGAATTATTAATACCTTCCCACCAGGATAATGGGGGTTTGCTAGACTTCGAAGTGAAGATAAGCTTCACATGCCTGAAAAACATCTAGAGAAATGGGAGGGCAAACTGCTGTATCTAGTGATCCCAAGCATTCAATTTCCAGCAGCAACACAGAGGACACTGCATTAGCTGTAATAAGAGCTAGTGGATTTAATGTAGATCTTGTTCAGTACATTGCTGAAGATACTGAAATGAATTTATTTCAATAAAAAAGTCCAATTATTAAACAGTCTTTGTACTTGAATGCTTCTGTATTTACAGTTTTGTACAGTGCTTCCAAGTTCTGAGACATAAAGAAATGCAAGTTGTATCTTTATGAATGTCTTGGAGGCACCAATGAGAGCTTTTTTACGTGGAAGATTTTCCAGTACAAAGTGAAATTAGGTGCCTGGCAGAGATAAATTTCAGATCATTATTTCTTGTAACCTAGCCCAATATGAACCCTGAGGTTGGAAAGCATTAATGATAAAAGATTCCAAATTATTAAGTTCATTCATGTTAGCACTGTCTTCATTGATAGTCTTGAAAGATTACTGTTTTGAAAAGCAAAACGACTTTTCAGCTGGATTAGGTCTCAAAATCTGTATCATTAATACCAGCTTCTAATGCCAAATATGAAACAGACTAAAACTTTAATTCTGCTGTAGAGCTTCACAGATCAAACCCTTTCAGATCAGAACTAAAATGGTAAGTTTGAAAACCCACATAAAAAAACTCCCCAAAATACAATCAGATAATGGTTTAAAAGTTTCTTTGGTAAAACTGTCATTAGGAGATATCTTAAAAATATTTCTGATAGTAGTATTTCTTCACATTAGAAAAAAAACACACGATGGTCCCACATTTTATTTAAAAAGAAGAACACCACAGGAAGAGAGAAAAGAGTTCACATCTAACTTCCTTGAAGGCTTCCCAAGTTACTCTGGACTTGGAAGGCCTTCAGAGATGTCACTTTGAGATTTACAAAGATGGCTGGCAATACATTCAGTTCCAAGCACCCTGAAAGAATGCTTCAGCCTCCCACTTCAGAAGTTAAAACTGGTTTTACAAAAGTAATGTATTAAAAAGAACCTACTACAAACAAGAACATTGCAGAACAAAAAATAAACCACCAAAACAACAATAAAAAAAGCCCAATCCCAAAAGTCCTTAAGTCTTTACCTGGAATTCCAGCTCACAGAAAGGAGAAGGAAGATGGAAAGAGGGACTAAAACCCCTTCCTAATATGTAGCATATTTTAGGCAATTTTTTAGAGGCTTTTCTGACTTCTGCAGCTTTAGAATTTATTCAAGCATGTAGGACTAAGAAAACTAGCACTGATTTTATTAAGGCTTTTTGTAATTCCCAGGTTCTGCTCTCCTCTGTGCCAACCAGACAAACTATTCACCAGCACAGTACAGCAGCTATCAAGGCTGGTTTGAGGGATCTCCACTGTTCACTTCTAACTTAACTGTTGTGTATGAAAATTCACATTATCAAAACCAATTTTTTTAATAGTAGGAATTTTACATTAATCATATCCAATTTTAATTTCTTATATAATACAACTTTAAATCTTTGAAATCTGTTGTGAAACACAGAACATTCACTGATCAGATCAGAAAGGTCACCCGCAGCATTCATACACGTGTACACAGACATCTCCAAGCAAGCTCAGAATAAAGTACCTTCAAGCCTGGGAGTCCACTAGCCAAAAGAAAGACCGCCTTCCTAGTAAGGCAAAGGACTTCACAGCCTCCAAGTCATCTCTATCATGTAGACATTTCTTTTTATGAAATGCTAGTGCAGATATTTAGAAAAGTCCATCCTTGTGAATTACATACAATAAATTGCTGATGCAAACGGGAAAAAGACTGAAGTGACTCTTTTTCCATAATTATTAATTTAAAACTCTTAAGACTCTAAAAGAGATTGGCATTATAATATTTAAGACTACATCCCACACCTTGGTAGAGTTCATATATTACCTGATGGTATTTCTTCAGTATGTTGTGCATTTCTGCTACATCTTCACTTGTTATAGTTTTGATGATATATCTTTTGTCGTAAGATGTATGAAAGCGGGCACCACTGCGTGCTTGGGAATCGTTGGCAAGGGGTGCACTTCTTGTCAATGAATTCTGTCAATTGATTTAACACAGAAAAAGCATAATGTCAAACAAAAGTATGTAACTTTTATTTAGAGCAAATATAAACAATTTACATTAAATTAAAAATATTTTTCAATACATCAGCACCAAGCTGAATTCCGCAAAGCATGTATTCACAGACTACATTATCTTGAGAAAACACTTCAAAAATATTCTGAGAAGAAAAGCATGTTTGAGGAGGAAGGTATTGCTCATCAGTGGTTCAAAACTCATTCTCAACATTTAATGAGAATTTACTGGATTTTGATATGTATATATTATCAGCTTTTGGGAAGAAAACATACAGTAATTAAAAATCCAGAAGGAACACTGCGTTACCCCACAATAATTATAAATAGAGGATTCATCCATAATTACAGTTTCACTTTAAAACTAGCAGAATTTGCTCTTGAGACAGTGTACATAACCAAGATCTGTTACATAACCAAGACGACAGTTACATTTCTGAGTTCTAGCATCAGAGCTATTCCAATGATTTCATATCTAGAGTTAAGCAAATAGTATTGTACAACACCTCCTTTTGTAAAATAGGCCTACCTCCACACTGTCTCAAGAGGGGAAAATTAATTAATGACTATATAGCATTTAGAAGAAAAACTGCCAGAGATTAAGAACTATTTTTAGAGTGAAGTTTAAAATTATTGGTGCTTCAACAGAAGCAAGAGAAGCCCTGTGCTTTTTTCAGAGAATAAGTAGTATTCAGGTAACATTTCTTTATCTTTATAAAAACAAACAAAAAATCAGGCTAAGTATAACGACTTGTTTCTGCCTGGAAACATCTTTCTTTACCAGTAAGAACTTATGCCAATTGTTATCTACTTGAATTGTACTTAAAAATAAAAATAAGTAAGTAGTAACAGCAGCAACACAGACATGCGAAAACAACTATGTTCTTGGACCGCTTGTGTATTTCCATAAATATGGACATCCTCTGAGAAGGTTAAACAAGTTAATTATAGACTACTGGAACACTTCTATGTTTATGAAACAAACTTGCAGTAACAATCTGGTATATCCCTACTCATAGCAGAAAACCCCAGCTCCTGCTATCGTCCCTCATTGTACCATGCTGCACAAACAGCTATTGCTAAACTGAAATACACCTCCCCTCTTTCCACATTCACACAGCGTAATGTTCTCCCTGCTAGGTGAAAAGCCATTTTATTTTTAAAGATAATTTAAATAAAATTTTATATATAAATGCAAACATTGCAGATTCCCGAACAGCAAAAGTTCAGCTCCAACAGTTACAGAATTAACGTGTGTGTGGTATGGTAAGGCACCATGAACTAAGTCACAAAACAGATTTACACTAGAAGAACAATGATGGTTTGAGAGAGTAATTACCAATACACTTCATCTACCACACTCAGGTACCAAACCCACACAATTTTATTTTTGTAGGACCTATATTTTATTTGAAGTTTTAACCATTGTTAAACCTGTTCACACACTCTATGGACTTCAGCAGGAGCTGGACATGCAGATTCAACCCCTGCAACAGAAGGTCAGTAATTATTATAAAGTAATAACCTCAACCAAGAAGTTAGGGCAACTATAGCCCCCAGTTTAAGAAGACACCTGAACACATACAATTACATCTCTGTATTTTGGAGATCCATTGACTTCAACGGGCCTTCAAGCATTGCTAAATTTATCCCAACTGTGGGGTGCTTTCTGAAATAAATTTAACATGAAATAAAACCATTTTCCCACAAGGTTACTTAGTTCAGCAGAAATACTCAGGAGTAGCAGGAATAACAGTAAATCGCCTAGAAGCACACAGCTCTACAAGGGCTTATTAGAATGAAAATCTTAATTATGACATGTAGGAGAAATAAATCTTTCGTACTTCTTCCTGTGTATTTCTAGGCTTGTACAATGAACTAGAATAATTACTAATGTCTATGATAAAAAGTGACATCTTTCTCCATTATCCTCTCTATTCACTAGTGAAAGAAAGGATGGGGGTGCTTACCTAAGGTTTATAAATCAACTATTTTCCTAGACTAATCAGAACAGAGCTTTAAGGACACCACTGCAGACACTGCAGTTCCTTCTCTGCACTGGCTTTTGGACAGCAAAACATTTTAACAGATGTAAGTCCCGATATACCATCACCTCACATGATATTGAAGATAGTAGAGAATTTAAGTATTACAACAGTTTTCTTTGCCTGATTTCAGATGTTTTCTGTTGAAATTAATTTCCCACCACTCCACCACTGAAAAGTTCCTGTGTACTGAAGTCTATTCAATGGAACAAGTATCATAAACCGATTAAATTTTCTTAATGCTACACTTGATACCAATACTCCATTAATTTTCAAATTGAATTGTGGAGTTAGTGGTAAAAACCCTTTATGCTCTACAGTCAGAACTTGGTTTTGTTTCCAGGCCTATATTTAATAGTTCAAGATGAAGAGCTGATAATAGAAGTTAAAAGCCAAAAAAAGAGGATAAATTCAGTTGCCTTTATCACAAATTGAAAATACAATGTAATGTAATAATTATTTTTAATTAAAAAAAAAGTGAATGCATGGGTAACCATTAGCGTATGTAGTGAATTAAACTACTGCTAAGTTATTAGGCTATAATTCAGTTAGTGATAATAAAGGCTACTAAGTAATTACTTGTTGTTGTTCCCAGCAGAAAAGGGTACATTATTCTGAGGTTAACTATTGCAATAAAGCAGTAACCACAGTCTTCTGAATGTATTTTTCCCACAGAACTCTAGTCTTCAAACTGTAATCCATATAATATAAACCTTGAAAGCAATTAACCTGGCAGGAGATTTAAGTTGTTTAGCTACAAAAAGCTGCAAAAGAGGGTATTGGCTAGTCTGCCACTGAACATCTGAAGGAGGAGAAGGAATGTGAAGGACCTGAACTCAAAGTTTCAAATACTCTTAAGGTGTATTTTAATATGCTTCATGAAGACATTTTCATATTTGAGTGAAATACAGGCCTGGGCTGCACTGGGTGTGAAAGAGATGCCAGTTGACTGGATGTTAGAAAATGCGATGTCCATCTGCAAGAAGATCCAGGGAACTACAGGCCTGTCAGTCTGACCTTGGTGTCACGGATGATCATGGAGCAGATCTCTTGAGTGGCATCACATGGCACGTGCAGGACAACCAGGGCATGAGGCCCAGTCAGCACAGGTTTGTGAAAGGCAGGTCCTGCTTGACTGACCTGATCTTCTGAGACAGGGTGACCTTCTCAGTGGATGAGTGAAAGGCTGTGGATGTGCCTACCTGGACTTCAGGAAACCCTTTGACATCAATTCCCACAGCATTTCCAGCTCAAGGCTTGGCTGGATGGGTATAAAACTGTTGGGATGGCCAGGACCAGAGGGTGTTGGTGAATGGAGATACATCCAGCTGGTGGCCGGTCACCAGTGTTGTTCCCCAGGGCTCGGTGTTGGGACCAGTTCTGTTTAATATCTTTATCAATGATCCAGATGGGGGGATCGAGGGCACCCTCAGTCAGTTTGCAGACACACTGAGCTGGGTGGGAGTGTTGATCTGCTGGAGGGCAGGAAGGGCTCTGCAGGGGGATCTGGACAGGCTGGATTGATGGGGGGAGACCAGAGGTCTGAGGTTCAACAAGGCCAAGTGCCTGTGCCTGGTCCTGCCCTTGGGTCACAACAACCCCTGCAGTGCCACAGGCTGGGGACAGAGTGGATGGAAAGATGCAAGTTGCAAAAGGACCTGGGGGTGCTGGTCAACAGCAGCTGAACGTGAGCCAGCGAGGGCCCAGGTGGCCAAGAGGCCAACGTCATCCTGGCCTGGACCAGCAACAGAGTGGCCAGCAGGACCAGGGCAGTGATCGTTCTCCTGTACTTGGCACTGGTGAGGCCACACCTCAAATGCTGGGTCCAGTTCTGGGCCCCTCAATTCCAGAAGGACATTGAAGTGCTGAAGCATGTCTAAAGAAGGGCAATGAAGCTGGTAAAAGCACTGGAGCACAAGTCTGATGAGGAGCAGCTGAGGGAGCTGGGGATGTTTAGCTTGGAGAAAAGGAGGCTCAGGGGTGACCTTATCGCTCTCTACAACTGCCTGAAAGAAGTTTGCAGCCAGGTGGGACTCAGTCTCTTTTCCCAGGTAACAAGCAATAGGACAAGAGGAAATGTCCTTAAATTGCACCAAGGGAGGTTTAGATTAACTATGAGGAAATATTTCTCCACCAGAAGAAATTAATAAAGCCATATTTTAAATCATCTTGAGAAAAACTTGAAAAGACACTGACTTTTTACAGATCCCTGTTTTTCCAGCAGTAGCAAAATTTCACTGTAATATTCTCATGGGTAAATTCTGATGGGTTTCAGGTCTCATTCTGTGAGGCTGTCAGTCCAGCTGTCAGTCTCATCAGGAGCTTTTTTCCCCTAATGAAAATTTATTCTGCCTGATTGCTAACTATAATGAAAGTCAATTTGCAAATACAACTATCATACCAAAAATGTCACTAACAAGAGAATATAATATATATCTGGATAATTATTTAGCTGCACTTTAATTTTTCTTAATGTTTTAATGGGTTACAAATAGTGATGCATTTATTTTTTAGTAGATGGCTACTTTATTATGAATTATCTATATCAAGATTAATTAAGAATGCACACAGCTATCATTTTACCACATGCATATTAATTTGTCAGAATAAACCAACCAACTTTATGCTAAGCAGCATCTTTCCATACATGCACAGATAAGCCAAGTGCCCTCTGTACAATACTTTGACTCTAGTAATAAATTAAGATCAGATGTTTAAACATTAAACATGTTTAAATAAAAACAATTAAATAATTAAATCTAATTAAGTAACCTCTTTGACACTTATTTTTACTAACTCTCCACTCTTGCAATAAGTCTCCCAATACAATGCACTTTTCAGATACAGAATGTAGTTACTTTGAACTTTAAAAGCATGTGGAACATGGAAGACATTTAATATTACTATTTTCTGTGTTTTCTTTTGATATGTGGTCAAGTTTGTTACATAAGCATGGTTTAAAAAGCAGAAAAAATAAATCTAATTATATCATATTGTGCAATTACTGGTAATTGCCACTTTCTTGTGTTGATAAATACATAGCTAAGTTTTGTATGTAGATGATTTTATTTGTAATGGTTAATTCTCACTTCTGTGAGCAGAGAAAAGTTCAAATTCCTTCTAAAGTAAAGCTTCCAGGTACCTTGCAAAATACCCTGTCTCTCAACTATACTAGTTATATTTGTTTATAGATAGAAATCAGTCTTCAGTAAAATACATCTACTGTTGCCTGGTGATGACAACAATGAATCTTGAAGTAGAGAGATGACAAGAATTGGCTTGCACTAGTAAATTATCATTAACAAGTAAGATCAAGAAACAGCTTCACTGAAAGGATCAAACTAGGAGATTTTAGAGGCTTCAGCTGTTGGACTCAGACTGTTCAGCCATCTCATGGAGCCAAATACTAACAAGTTAATAATACATATACTGGAATTGAAGAGACTCTTCATTAGAAAATGTTTCTTTTGTAAATTAAGACACAAACCAGCCAAGAAGGTCCCACACTTAAGCCGCTTTGAAGCACAGCCATTAGAAAACCTATAACCAGTAAGAAATATCAGAAACACCACGTGGTGTCAAATTTCACTTTTAAGTTAGACTTTAGATATATCCAGATAAGTAAAAAAGTTTAACTTTTTCTGGGGTTATCTTGTGCAAGTTTTTAAGTCAATGAACTTTATCTTAATGCAGACAATAAGAAAGTTATGCAGTAGTGCTCATTAGACAGACTAAACATACCCATTTATTTGAATTGTACTGCCCTGTTGTTCAGAAAGCTATTGGACACACTGTATAGACTTTTCTTACTGTTGAATGCATTTTTGAGATGATACATGGTAGAACATTCCTAGGATCCAGACGGCTTTTGCCGGAACACACAGATAAATTTCAGTGATTATTTGTATAAAAAGTAAGAAAGATAAGCTGCACTGTAGACATCTGTGCACAAATTCCTTGGAAGCAAAGCTGATTGAACCTGTCTAAAGAGACCAGTGTAGGGCTTTTCCTCTGCTTCCTTATGTCCAGCAGTAAACTCAGTTAAGAGAGACCCACTGGGGTTCCTGACAGCAGTATCTCCTTCTTACGTGCAGCATCTCTAGTGGACTAGGGAGGAAATAAATAATGAAACTTAAGCATCTCCCTTTTCCAAAAGGAAAATATAAACGGGGTTGAGGGAGGGGGAAAGGAGAGACATGGAGAGAGAGATCATGGCAAATACCAGATTGAATTCCCTCTGGCTCTGCTTCTTAATTAGGGGAAGACTAAGTGGAATATGAACAGATGGGAAATGAGCCACTCCTCACTTAGTAGAGACATATCTATGAGCCACAAAGCCAGAACAGGGAGGATATCCCTTCAGATGGAGACAAAAAATGCCCAACTCTTACCCTCCAAGAGACACAGCTTTCATGACCTAACAACCCTTGTACCATCACTTTCTGCTATGACACAGCACTTCCCTGCCATGCCAGGAGCCAGCAGAGCATGTGTCTGGCTTACAATGTTGGAGGCATTGGCCCCATTAAGTTAATAAAAATCAGCTGCTTATACAATAGCATTAGTGAGCTCAAAATTCAAAGAAACAAGGGTCAGACTGCCCTGTCCTCTTCAGATTTTCCCAGCCTTCTCCAACTCTTCCACAGTGTGCCTTGGTTCTCTGGCACAATTAAAACATCTGTCAGCCACGCATACCCTGTTCCACTTAACAGCCTCACTTAGCAACTCACTGCAAGTCTCCTGCTCCGAGTGTGCGTGTTCTGCCAATTCCCCATTCACCTCTCATTTGTGAAGTTTTAATCTTGTGCCTGCTGGTTTTTTGGTCTCAGGAGAAAGAAAAGGTTTTGTACTTTTAAAGTGTGAATACTTTCATGAGGTCACTTAAAGACTACACTAAATTACTTGTGTAATTATACAACTGAAGACACATTTAACATGCCAAGCTCACAGATACCTCTACTAGATAAATTTCTCCATACATCCCCCTCTTTCCCAAATAGTTTCCCTCTGACAAGTCACTAGCTGGAAGCTTAAGTGCTCTTGCATAAATGAATATAGAAAATATCAGCCATCCCGCACTGACTAGCAGACAACTAAAAATATTAATTTGACCTTCAGTGCTGAGAGGCTACAAATCACAAAGAATTTGTCCCATGCCACAGAATTAATTGCTGATAAAATAATAAAAGTTTTAAAAAAAAGCTTTAAATATAAATTTCTAAAAGCTACACCATTTACTAGTACTTCCCAGAGAGCTCTTGATTAAAAAAAAAAGTTAATCAGCACACCTAAATCACATGTCATAATTTCACCCAATAACAGCATATTCTTTAGCAAATTACCTGAAAGGTTGTTTAATTTCACCACAGACGCACTCTCTCTTCTCTTTCCCAAACTCTCAGCAATCTGCACAGAGTTTTATTTCCTACAATATGTATTACGTAAGAAAGAAAGGTTTTTTTCCATGGGGGCTTTTAGGACCTGATCCACAATTCTTTGACATTCACAGGAGCTTCTTCTGGAGATTTCAACAAAATTTCATAAACTAGAATCCAACACAACTGCTACCCATCAGAAGCTATTTCATTTCACCCAGCAGTTCCTAAACTGATCTCCAATCTTTACTTTTGAATTAGGTAAATTCCAGAAAGGCAGTCCTGATTTTTTCCACTTTCAAAAGACCTAGATTCACCACTGTAGTTTTTCTAGTATTTAGCCATTTGTGTTGCTGAAAAGGTGAGTAATTTTGAATTTTAATTAGTTCCTTTTCTGGTCACTCACATTTATTTTTTTTCCTGAAGTACCTAGTACTCTTTTTCTGCAAAGATACTCACATACTACTTACTTCTTAACTCTAATTTTTGCAAGTACAGCAGGTCAGACTCTTTCACTCCCAACCACATGGAATGCTCTGTCCTTAAATTCCCTTGACACTTCTTCACTACTTTTTCTACATCCAAATTTCACCTTCCTTTTTAAAAGACTACTAGCATCAAAACTACGCTTAGTAGCTTCATGCATAAACAAACAGACGTCAAAAATAAGTTAGAACTCTTTCTGATCTTATTTTTTTATTGCCTTCTAATTTATCCACCCTAGGGTGCAGTTACTCCTAGTCCAAAGGTACCACCAGTGTTAAATTCTTTTGTCCTCTTTGACCTCTTGTTCCTTCTCAGAGCTACCACCTCCCTGAACACAACCCTCATCTCTGTAGTTCTGCACTCCTTTTTTATCCATATAAGTATTCATCTCACTGTATTAAAAAGGATCTCATTTGGACAGGCTCAGAATGCCAGGTGATCAAAGTGGATTTTGTACAAAATCTTTGTCTTTATTCCACTTTGACATTTGAATGGATTTTGCATCCTCTGCAAGGTTTCACTACATGAAATGTCAATTGCTCGTTGACAATTAAATTTTGACTGTTGTCATTTAATCATCCATTATTTATATAATTTTTGGGTTTTTTTTTATTATAAAGCTCTGCAATAATTAGCATTTTAAAAATTGAAGACAAAATATCAAGGCAAACACTTCGTAGGAATCATCCTCAGGAGTCCTTAGAAACCAGCTAAAACACTACCTAATGCTTTATCATTTGGAAGTCTATTTTTACATTGTACATTGGTCAATACAAATAGCAACTTACTGTAATCAAATAACAGTAATGACATTACTCATGATGTTAGTTATACCAATAGCAAAAAAACTAAACTAATTTCCAGAGAGGCTTTGATCGTTTCTAAGAGTAACAAGTTAAGCTGTTTGGAGCTATTTTTTTCCAGTTGAAACTATTTTTGTGAAGAAAACACATGGAGCAAAGCCACTGAAGTACAGGAAGAACTTGTCCCCCTACTCACACCATAACTGCAAGCTATATTTACAACTGGCAAAGTACTGCCCCCCTCTTCAAAGACAAACTGCTGGTGAGGCTCTTCTTCCTCTGCCCACTTTGCTTAAAATGTTCACAGCATGAATTTTTATCTCCACAGTGGGAGGCCAAGGATTAGCCCCAGTCTCCAAGAGGGGGGAGAGATTTAAAGGTCAATTTAATTAGCTCATTCTAATATCTTGCATGCCTAATGTAAATGTCATTGTTTTCTAACTGCTACTTTAGCAGACAAGATTGTACTCTAGAAACTTTGAACACGTGAACTATGTGCTGGATCTAACACAAATACTCTGTGTAACTAATTTAAAAAGGGAGTCTAATAAAAATTGTCATTGAGTCAGAGCTTTTCCTAAGAAAAAGGGCAATAGGAAAATTCTGGTGGTAAAGCATAGAGAGCTTTAGAAGAACAGTAATCTTTCAAACTGACTGGCTTAACAGCTTCTCATTGACTTAAATCTTCCCCATTTCATGACGTCTGGACAAAGGCAAACAACAGTTTCTGGTGCTGTGATCTCATCCAAAAGCTGTGGAAAACTAAAATGAGCTTCATAAGCTCAACGCACCCTTAAAGACAAATCAGATCACATCCCAGACTATTTAAGAGTGCCTCTGGGCAAGCTTTGCATGGACAAATAGGCAAAAACAAGTGCACAAATGATGCTCTGTGATGACTGAAATCATAGGTCAGTGGAAAAGCCTGGCAGCAGCTCATCGCTGTTGGAGGATGATGTACACACGGTCTGGCTGTTCTTCTGCAGCAGCAGTTACAGTGGTGCTCTCTGGCCCAGGCACAGCTTCCCAACAAGACAATCCTGGAGCTCCCCCCAGCCTTTTTTTATCTTTTTTACAAGACCTCAGGAATCATGGATATGGAGATTAGACCTGGATTACTGATTAAGAAGGACATCAGAGAGACAGTGTCATACAACTGACATAGATGCTCCAAGGTTATTTGCTGTAATTTGAAAGAAGCAGCCCACTTCTGAGATGACTTTCAGGACAGTGTTTTGTCAGTGACTTGTAGAGGGAAGAAAGGCAAAGCCCTGGTGTTTTAATGTAACAACAGAAGCACCAAACCCAGAGATGCCTGGCTTGTCATACAGGGACCGGTAGGGAAGACCTTTGGGTCTATTGTATGCTGGCACTGTGCATTCTCTCCATTAAGCAGGTTCCTATCTGGAAACACTGTTGTGGAAGCATGACCAGGGAGATCTCTGACACTGGAAGGTGTGTAAGGAATCTGGCATGGAGCAAAGCATACCTGACCTACCAGTAACATATGCTACAAGCACATTCAGGGGTGTAACCTCCCCCTGCCTTTGCCAGAAGTATGGACAATTTTGCATGATGATTTCTTGTCAGCTCATAAGCATGGCTCTCAAAAGGCCTATGGTGAATATCATGGGACCTCCAAAAGATGAAAACAGGACAGCACTGGTCCTGTGATGCACCCATCAGAAATATGGAGCTTCTCCTATGATCTCGTCAAGATGTGGACGTACACACTCCAAACACCTATGAACATTTATAAGAAAACTGTATTCAGGGAGTGATTGCTATGGTGAAAGATGTGAAAAACTTTGACAGAGAAATTCTTTTTTGCATTGAGCTATCCTTCCAAGAGAACGGTTATGGGTTCCTTCACATTTTTGAATGAGAGTTAATGAGTAAAACATGAGGGTCTTTCCTAAATCAAGTTATCCTATTGAGACTGTAGATATGGATTTGGAGCTGTCAGCTTAAAGCATACACTTGCTTTGGAAAGAGTTAGGGCTCCTTTTCTGGGAGCCTTTTCCCTTTAGCCCTGCAAAGCTTGGCTTGATGCCTTCCTTTCAATAGCTGTGTCTGTAAGAACTCGGGAAGCGCCTATCAGTTTGTTCTTTTGATGTTGCCAGCACATGCTAAATTACTATTTTCTAGTTTGAATGCCCGATCGTGAATGACACTCAGTTTAGGCAAGGAATGGCTGAAAGCAAGGCAAATTAAATGTTTTCTAAGGGAAAACTGAGAGAAACCACAAGTTAGAATTTCTGCTGCCATATGTACGAAGGTTAAGTCCCACCACCACTAAATTATTATTTGGGCTGACACTTAAGGCCCCAAATATTGGAACATTAGATTTAGATTGCAAAGTTCATTTTTTATGTGCTGGAAAGACTACAAATAGCACAGTTTTTGTTACTACAGCTGGTTCAACACTTTACTACCACCACTGCCTACACCCATGTCAAACAAGATGACAGCAGCTCTGAATGTCTTGGTGTCAATATCCATTTGGGATCCACAAACTGTATACTCTGCTACAGGAATCTCATCTGACAGATGAGCCCAAGAACTTTTCATGCACTGACAGACTTACCATGCTAAAATAAAATTACTAGCACTGGTATTTTCTTTACAAGACAGTTCTTGCTCCAATTTCTAATGCACTTTATTGAATTAATTGAAGAGATTGTCTTACGAATAAGCTCCAACTCCTAACATAGTTGTTACTGACCTTGCTGTCTGCAGTTTGATGCTAGAGGTGGCTTGTTCTTTCCCAAAGCAAGGGCCAAGAAATAAAAGTGTGAATTTCAGTGCAGGAGCACCAGCTGAGAGCTCTGATTAGTATTTGTTTGTCTGAAGAATCATCCTGGATTGCAAAGTAGTTTTTAAATTCTTAAGATGATGGTCTTAGGACGGGATAAGTCATGTAAAATGAGCAAAAATATTTAGAGATTGGTAAGAATTTTGATGATCTGAAGCTTAGATACCTCAAAAGAAAATTATATTGAAGGCTGACATCTAAAAAACAAGCCTAGAATTCGCATTGTTTTCCTGATGCCTTGTTATGAGTCTGGTCTACAAATCCTTCTGCATAGAAAGCTCTGGGAGATTTTGAAAAGTCTCCTTAACAGCCTTATCAGAGGAAGTGAAAGATACTGAGTTCATATGGTTTGTTACTAGGGGAATTGAAATCTAAAATAATAATGACAATTCCTGCTTTTAAGCAATCTTTTATATGGAAAAATGCTTAGAGAAATATCAAGCATAGGTAAATTAAAAAGAACTTACAGACCCATCTGCTAAAAGTTCTTTATGAATTCTTTGTCCTGTACAGAGAATCTCTTCAAACTGCTCCTGCAGACAGGAAAAGTCAGACCTGAGCCTGTCTCCTATTACACCGAGTACTAAAACTTCAAGGGAAGTCAGTTGTGCTCTCCCTCAGCCCCAGTAGAAGGCTCATTAGGTACACTGGGACGTTGGTGCCCTCTGGTATGAGCAATTGTACTTTATTGGGCAAGAACCCAGTCTTCCTCTTTTGCCTAGCAGAATCCAGATGTAGGATTCAGCAATAACTTTAAGCAAGAACAGATGCGTTGGAACATAGTAAAAAAAGTTTCCCTTCCCAGAGCAACAGCAGCAGAAGCATTTTTAACAGTAGTAGATCCTACTTTTCTACACATTGTTGGGGGGGTGTTAGGTGAGCTGCCTGCCTGATAATCTCTCATAATTTTGCAGTTTATAGAAGCTAATCCTATAATTCTTCTAATAGAACTCTACTCATGGATTTTCTAAAATAACAAAGTATGCCAACTGAGTTGAAAAGAAACCCTAAAGAAAAACAGCTATCCCCATTAATTGGAGGGGGTAGGGGGGGAGAAATCTTTCTGTAGAATAACCTTTACAATGTCTAAAGCTGAGGGAGAATTCAGAAATTAAAATTAATTTAGTGCTGTAGTGAGGGACTTTACAGTATGTGTTTTCTAATCAATTTTTTTCTTTTCTACTAGAAACAATTAATGCTCTCAAGTATTCTCCTGTGAACATTAGAAGGATTTTTTCAATTAAACAAGAAAATACTAACAAAAATACATAATTTACCCTATCAAGGCAAAATCTGTCATTACTTAATGCTCTGGCTTTTGGAATTATTTTGACACTTAAAAAAAGTTATCTTCAATCAGAGATCCACATGTACTTTCTTGTAACATCCAACAGTACAAAGCAAAACAATAGCCTCTTTCCCTTTGATAATTTATAGTCTTTGTAAGTGGTTAAAATGGTTTTAAAGTTCTTCCATCATTCAAATGCAATTTTGATTCATACTGACTAATCATCACTTGTGTTCCCCTTTTTAAGAAACAACAGCCAGACCAGTTTTTAATTTGATGCAGTAACTGTTTTAGAAGGTTTTTTTTAAATGAGAACAAAATTCCTAACCTAGATTAAAGACTTAGTTTATCATAAAAAGTTTCTACAGGCAATCTTTGAATAAAACTCAAAGTTCCACTAACTTCATACTATATTTTTTACACTGCTGTCCATAATAAAGCATGAATCACAAGAAAGTCCACACTCCATATTAGCAGCCATGCATGTATCTCCATGAAACTTCAATCCCAGTTCAGTACTAAATATCTCTTGGAGATGCCCAACTAGCTATGGAAGAGAAACAGATGCAGGACAGATTATCAAAAACATCTCAAAAAAGGGAGTTGGTTTGTGTCATGTGAAGGGAGGGAGTTCATTCCAGGAACTCTAATTGCCATTACTAGAAATAGCTTCCTATAAGGCATGAACCATATACAGTTTAAGGAATTCCTCTGACTCTGAAGTCAAGACTACTTGTAGGAAAAAACATGTACTTGGTGAGATTTAAATCTCTCTTCAGAGAAAAAAGGAGATCTCTGTAAGTCAAGTCCCATATTTTAATTGCTCCACATGTGAACTAAGTCTATGTGTTAAGCAGTCTGCAAAATTACTACAAAATGAGAAACGCAATGTAAAGAATTAAAATTAGTATAGCTCACTACTTGGAGCATACGCTACCAATTTTTTTCATGAGGTAGGTTTTGGTTTTTTTAGTGTTAACTCACAAGGAAAGACTATTTGCCCTCTGGAACAACACATCAAGGATATCAGCAGAACATTCTGAAAACGAAGGCATTTAAAAAGAATGTTCTTTGAGACTGTGACTGATGTGTCCGACTAATGAACAAGGTAATTTGGTTTATTTATCAAAACCAATCCTTTCTGGCTCAATAATAGGTATGACATTGTTCACAATTGACTAGAACTCCCTTCCTGAAAATCATTTCATAAGAAAAACTACCCAGAGAAAGTAACTTGATATTTCTTCCATAAGCTTTCCTTTACTGCTACACTGCAAAGAATTTTTCAATTTCAGGTTTGATTCTGAGTATAAGACAATCATTGTAACCAATAATAATTGGAATAACTTCCTTTGAGATAAAGATTATCTGAAAATAAGTGTATATATAATGAAACTCCCTTTGTCAAAATTAGATTCCCTTTTTAAATCACAGAGACTGTAACATTAAAATGATAGCAACTTCTACTTTTAATAGGGATAATCACTATCTTGCACATGGGGTGACACAAATTTTCTTTATGTTTAGTTCTGTAAAAATAATTTAATTTTGAAAGTGATTTCAAAATACATTAGTACTTTGAGCACTTAATTTCTTTTCTTTTTAATCAGATTAGTCCAGTAGAAACGGAATTCAGAGTGATAAATGGCTTGGACTGAGGAGAGAAACAATAGTGAAGACAGACATTGTCTTCCCTTAGTTAATATTAGTTTTAACCTATCTTCTGTTTTTCACTAAATGTACTTTAAATACTAAGTAACATTAACGTTTTTTTTCTAGCACATAATTTTGTTGTATCAAAAACCAGGATGTAGTTACATGTTCTTATTTTGGATTGTTGATTGGTTACATTACCAAAAACCCAAAACACATAGCTACAAAGAAGTATTTTTGATTTTAATCAGAAAATGTGGACAGTTTATCCAGCGACAGTTCCTTAATGCTGTTTTATCACTGTTATCATTAATAAATCCAAACAGCAGTACTACATAGTTACAACAGGAATTTCTGTTGCAGAACAGCAGTGCAGATGGAAACATTTCACAGTACTGTGGAATGCAGCATTTTTGATTATGCCAAGTTTGCCAGTTTTAACTCACTATAGCATCTTAAGTCTTCCAACATATTTACTGAACTGTAATTTCCATTGTCTAGTAATGTCAAAAGCACATGTTCTAAGCAAGCATGAGTTGACATCACAATTTTAAGAGCAATCACATGTCTTCCTTCTTTGATACTCATCCTTTTCCTTTGTAAAGAAAAATGAAATCTCCATATAAAGGGATCAAGTAACCAAAGAATAGGATCCTCCTTGGTCCATGAGCAGAACTGAACCAAGGATGCAATCTGATATACCCGTTTAAATTGCTGGCCTCAGTCTTGGTGTATTTCCTTTTAAACAGTTCTTCATAAATAGGATAACAAAAAATCGTGGGATACAATCATGACAGCTCCACCAAAATAAACCAACAATCCTCTTCTCCCCCAACTGGCAAAATGTCTTAGCAAGGTTACAGTGGCTGTATAGCGAGATTCATAACCTAATCTCCATCTACATCCCTGCACATTTTAACCTACCTATGCATTTCTAACACATTGTTTGATACTGAAAGGGGAAAACTGGTAAAAAGGATTGTTGAAGGACTCAGATATAGATTTTGGCTGCAACATTTAGTTTGCTCCATTGGAAAGAATGGGAGTGTTATTGCACAAAAGCATTTTGTACCATTTGTTTAGTTACTTTAAACCATTTCTTAAAAATCTCTTAATGTATCTTAGTGACGTTATAAATACAACTGCAGCTCACATCAAAATAGCTTAAAAGAGCATGAGAGGAAGCAGTACTGGGTTACACAGCAAGTATTCTTTAGGACAGGACATCTTGCAGTGTGACTGCAAAAGGAATTCTCCCTGTGACTGAAACGCTGTGCATTAGGAACTGTTAATGGAAAAGGGAACTGTCAGTGAGAACTGGCAAATCAGGCTGAAGCAGAGTTCAAAGACTTTCTTTTGCAAAGGCAGAAAGAAACTGACTGCATGGAACAACCATGCCAAATCGAGAGCAATTTCTTGGTTTGCTGTATCTGCTTTACACACGCAATTTGTTTCCAGATCCTCTTAACAATGGGAAAATGAGACATGATGAAGTAGGATGAAGCTGGCAGGCCACAGGTCACTCTCTTCTTAAAAAAAAAAAAAAAAAGAGCATGAGGGGAATAAAAAGGAAAATTAAAAAAAAAAAAAAAGCTGTGGTCATTTCAGAAACCACATCTCATACAGACAGACCACTGAAGCAACTGATCTAAGTGACTCAGCTGAATATAGAATCTCTTGTCAGTAGTGTCCAGATATTATTTTTCCTCCTTATTGCAAGAGATATTACCCTGCAACTTCAATAATGTGGCTTATATGGAGGTACTCTAATGGGAAACACAGAGGACTAAAGATGGCAGAAGGGCAGGAACCAGAAGACAGCTGGAGCAGGCCAAGAGGTAAAACAGAAACGTTTATTTCCTCAGGCTTTTTCAAAGAGAACTTACCTGAAAGTCTTGATCATCAATTCCAAATCTCTCTCTGAGATTACGGAAAACCATTGGACAATATTCCTTAAATTTGAAATGACTTGGCATGTTTTCTCTGAAAGAAGATAAAACCAATTCGACTTCATTATTGTGCATATATAATAAGTAACTCCAGAGAATTTTGCCTCAACGCTGTTCATAGAAAGCTGAGGGTAACAATCCTCTTACAGTCTCTTCTAATGCTTTCTTTTTTTCAATGAGTTTGGGTTATTTTGTTTTTCTTCACAATGTTTAATGAACGTTTATTAGCTTGCTGTAACATCATTATGTTGTAGCTAACGAACTACAGCAATGATGAAATGAACACAAATTGTATTTTGACAATTCTGAAACACGGACTCAAAAGCAGAAAAGAATGCTTTCCCACTGCCCTAAACTTACTTCAAAGGTGAAATATTAGATTGGATTATACAAGAATTACTATACCATCTGTGACATCAAAAAGTAATAACAGTGCCAAAACTTCAAGAAAATTTGACTCATTCAATACAGAACTAGTTTTAATATCCTAGTGTTCATTTTAGACTTGTACAAGAGAAAAGCTACTTTGACCTTTGTCACAGAGCACAAGACCCAAAGTAGCAGAATTTTTCTTTTCGGCATATATTCTTGAATAAAATTCGGGTTATACACAAACCAATAGTAATAGTTTTGTATGTCTGTACATACTGCTCGTGGGGCATTTTATTTTTAAGAGACAATAGATATTACATTAAATGACCTTAATACTTTTGAAGCTTCTGTATGATTGGTATGATTTTGTATTATGGAAAATAAAAAGCAGAACATTATTCACATTTGATATATCCTTTAGATTCTCATTCTTATTCAAATACTACCCTTAATAAAGAGCACATGCACATGAATTCATGTTTTTAAAAATTCACAAATAAATGCTTATATCAGCCATAAATAATCACACCAAGAAAGGATCACCTTCAATATCTAAGATACTCATAAGGCAATAATAAACCATATGGAGGAAAAATTCTACCCAGCAGCCTTTGCTGTTGCTTTTTAGAACAGCACAGATGGTAATGTTTATCTCAGGATTAACTTAATCATCAAAACTTCAGTCCCATGCACTGAAAAATAACAGAGTTCATCGTACTTCATAAAAATATCATTGCCACTATCCACTTCTACACAAAATTGTTACTTGTACTTACTTGTTGAAAAGGTGATTGTCCACCTTTATCTTTGAGTACGCTTTGAAATCATCTGGCATCAACATAACAGGGATTTGAACATGGCTCAGTTCATTGATCTAGAGAAAACAGAATGTATTTAGTTCCTGGTATCTTTGCAAAGATGCTACATATATGTGTCTTAATTCTGAAAGTCTACTATTTCTTGTGTATATGTCCCAGGAGTGAATGCAAGTAATGGAAGAACGCAAAAGCAGTTTTATTCTTTCCAGATCAAATACTATCTCAAGAGTGACACTTCGGAAGAGAAGAAACAGCATTCCATATTTATACTTGTTTCAGAAATAAAAAAGTGCTTCAAAGCACACCTGGAGTGTACTTTTTATGGAAGGTCAACAACGATGGCAGCAAAATGGTCTCCTATGCCAACACATTGTTCTTGTTTTGTCAGTCAAGCTGTGTTTTCCAAAGATAATTCAACTTCTTTATTTCCAATGACTGTTTACCCCCGCAACTTATGAAGTAATCTTACATGCCTGTGCCTTGAACTGTTTATAGAAAACAAAGTGAAATTTCGCATCCATGTGAACGCACATACTTTCAGCTCAATAAGCAGAGGTTTGTTGCTTACACTAGTGCAAAACTCAGACGAGTTTTTGTAAATCACAGTATTCAGGCATTTCCTTGATTGTTCAAGTTTGACAAACCATTTACATAGGTAATTTTTTTGCTTAGAAATAGATGTGCATGTAAGTCCTAAGGTTTTCCTCATTTTCTTACATTTATGTGGACCACCTACTCTTTCTAGCTTTGAAATGAACATTGTCAGTATGCTCCAGATAAGGATTTTTCCACTTACATTTGTAATTTACTTCTGACCACATCGCTATTATAAAATGTAGACAACTTTACCATGAACTAGTTTGTTGGCATGTTTTTAGTATTGCACGTATTAATCTACCCTTACTTTACTTAAGTTTAACTAAAACATGATAAATACAAGACAGAGAATTGCTAAGCTTGCAATGGTCCTTCCAAACCAGGAATGAGATACCCATTACAGCAACAGACACCAAATACCCATGACAGAATTTTCAAGAAATGGTTTAAAGTTTAATCCATGTTTTTACGGCACTCTACACCCTGGTCATGCATCTCAATTTACCCAGTCAAATCTTTTTGCCCATACAGAGCACATTTTTTCTTGGCAGTTTTCTACAAGGTTTAGAGGGAAGCTGCACTCTATATGAATGGAAATGCACACGGGGGCTGGATGTAGCAACACAGGTGTGCTCCTCTGCTCCCTAGCACTGCTTATCCACCATTTTTCAACTAGGAAAATGTTAATTGCTGGTAAGTTCTACCCTGCTTAAGAGAGGCTTTTGGAGAAACCTTCACTGAAGCAGCTATAGATTCAAAATACTGGAGGAAAAAAAACCCACACTCCCTGCAGTATGACCTTTAGCAGAACTGAAGTTAAACAAAGTAAGAAAAGAGTGAAGAGTCTTCTAGCTCTTAAGCAGAAGAAAGAAACCAACACAGGCAGGCAGGTCAGGTGGTCTCCTTACCTTTCAATACTTTAAAGCCCCAGTACTGTTCCCTGCCATGTCTCATTTTTATCATTCAGATCCTTGCAACCCACATGAAAACTGCGACGATCTGTTGAATTTTACAGAACTCTTCTTTGGAAAGCCCTGAAAAGTTCTAGATAGAAGCATGGCAGCTATAAGCAGAGCAGAGAAAGGAAAGAGAAAGATGTCTGGGATAAGCTCAAAGTGCTCCACTCCTTGGAGTTGTAGGGAGAATGCTCTTTCCCCACTCCAAAGGGAGAGAAAGAGGAAACTCCAATAAATTTTTGAAAACACAGCTGTACAAGCCTAATAAATCATGATGACACGTCATTAAATACAACATAAAATAACAAAACACTGATTGAAAAATCACTACATCCAACATACATGCTCTTTACTGAAGTTGATACCACCGTACATCAATCTCACCCTGAAGCCACAAGGCACTTCACGAGTCTGCAGAACCAGTCTAGCTGCTGTACAAATAAAACTACGGATATGTAGATATATCACAGAATTCTGTAAATTTGTTTTACAGAATTACCATCTCTTTCAGATTGCCAGATCACACAACAAATTTCACACTTGAACGAAGAGTAGCAGAAACCTACATAAATACACATTCCAGACAAAAGTGATCCCAAGAACACCTTCTGCTGAATACTGTCAAAAAACACTGAATTCAAATATCTTCAACGATCTACAACAACAAAGTTCGCTTGCAAATTTGCATTTTAGATTTATCAAAACTGCATTGATCAAATTTTTATGTGTACTCGCTCTCTTAATTTGCTGATATAATGTTTCTCTGCATACATCTATGTATTAGCTTTCATGCTGTGGATATTTAAATTTGTGCTATGTAATGGCACAGTTTTACTTGTGCCTGTAGGCCTTACAAGCATCACCTACACAATGGAACGAAAAAGCCTTTGTATGTGCATACTTTGGGGCTTCTTTGATTTTAGGAAAAAATTCCCAAATACTTTTCCTAAGAAGTTCCCTACAAGATGTGAATGTACACTCTTCCCCATTCCCCAGTCAAGCAGAAAAATGCACACTAACAGAAGGTTCGACAGTTTGGTTTTTTTTTTCAGGAGGGGTGAATTTTTTGGGGTGCTTTTTTTGTTGCTGTTGTTTTGGGTTTTGTTACATGTTTTTGGTTGGTTGCTTTGGTTTTTTGGTTTTTTTTTTTTTTTTTGGTTGTTTTTTTTTTTTGTTTGTTTGTTTGTTTGTTTTTTTAAGATTCATCCAACTCTGAGGTAAGTAGAAGTAATTTCTCTAATATTTTTGGGAATTCCTTTCTAGCAGAATAGGAAAATAAAAAAGCAGGTGATGAACACACAGTAGAAATGACCTTTGGTATAGCATACCAGCTGAGTAATGGCATATCCCAGCAGTACAGGCCATTAATTAATTTAAACCTTTCAAGTGTAAGGTCTGGTTCTTTGTGCAATAGCACATTTTTGGATAAATTTGATGAGGCCAGACTGGAAAATGCACACAAGACAGAATGGAATACCCGTGTCATCAGATCTTGGTGGAAACTGGAACCACATTGTAGGGGGGAGGGAGAAGAAACAATATCCAAAACACCCCCCTTCCCCCCACCCCACAACGGCTCTTGAAAAGCTAAAAAAAAAGGGAAAGGTCAGAGGGATCAATTCTCTACTTTGCCATCGCTGTGTGAAGAAACAATCACATCTGAAAGACACTAAATATGAAATGCAAAGAAAACATTTTGAGCCTGCCAACTTATCTCAAATGAATATTTTGCTTCTTTTTCTGAGTTTGAAAGTTAAGCACAACAGAAAATGTGTTAAGATGCATGTGATACCTTCGACAAGTATTATGTTACCCACTAAATACAGTTACATTTACTATATATCATATATTCACTATCTCCCTTAGCAATAGCAAATGAGATTTGTGCGTGAGGATGAAAGTTCAGTACTCCCAATTACAACAGAAACTGTGTTACAATAGCTGTGATAATTACCTAAGAAATAAGAAATACCCATTTTCCTCTAAGGAGTGCATTTGAATGTAATAAAATCATAAGCAAGAAACAATTTCCCACAAGAGATAATTGCAAAGGATAAATGAAGCAAAAAGAGCTCACTGGACAGAGGACTGAGGGCTCAGGATCAAACATTCATTTAACTACAATTACTTCTGAGAACCCACATGTACAGCATCTCTATAATAAATGCACGTGCATCATACTGAAAAGGAAAATTCTTTTAGTCCTGCAACCTACATCCTTTAACTGCCTTGAATTATTGTTGCCAATGCAAAATTTTGCTGCAGTTTGTCCTTTTTGAAATGGACAATGCTTGCTGTATGTTTGAGGAATTTAAATCCCATACAATAGCCTTAGAGAATGTACTGCTTTAAATATGAATGACTAAAATTATAGTTGCACAGTAACCATGCATATTACGTATAACACCTCGTGCATCAATAACATTTGTAAACTCATGCACACACGACATTAATAAGTGACCCAGAAACCTCCCTTTAAGTAATTAATTCAGTATCTTCTGTGATATTAGTATAAACACAGGTGGTTATGTGAGTTGGAAACATCTCCCAACAACTTACAAGCTTTAAGACAGAAGAATTTTAAAAGCCTTACACTGCCATTGCCCCTTTAAACACACATACAAAAAAACCTGTGGCTCAGAGTGGTGGCTCGGTCATGGGAGGCGGCCAAAGCAAAAAGAAGCTTTCAGGCAAAAACCGACTGATTGCAACTCATTTTGCTCCTGCAGGTTTAGGATTGAATTCACACTGTCAGGAAAACAGAGGGTGTAATTAAACTGCAAATAAGGGAATAATAAAAGCCTACTGGACATTGAATAAATAGTAAGACTCAGCTGGTAATGATTCTGAAATTAGCACACAGAGAGGTGTTCCCACAAAGCCATCTTATATTGGTGACATTTCAAATAAGCTTCTCTAATTTATATGATTTGAAATCAAGCAATGAATATATCATAAATTGTTAGGCATTATTAATGGCCCTTATTTAATTCAGATACATTCACCCTAAACACCACATTACTAGGGCAATGCATAATTAAGCATTAGTTTTCATTCTGTCAGAACATAAGCAGCAATAAATTGCTTGTACGCAAAGCAGACAATGAGATATTTAAACAGCATATAATAAAGGCAATTTACAGCATATATTACATGTTTAGCTAGAGGAGTCAGAACAATAATCCTGTTCACCAACAGATACAAGCTGATGCCTATTGCTATGATCCTACAGCAAGAAACCTATGTAACACATTACAGCTGGTGTTACTCATTAAAAAACCCAAATCAACCAACTGACCGACCAACCAACCAAAAACAACCCCATAAAAAACCCAAAGAAGCCATGCACAATAGCCAAAATTTAACCCCACGTAGATCACAAACCACACTCAGACTACTTAGCAAGGCCTAGCTGTTTCTTTCGAAACCCTCTTCTTATTTAAAACCTCCATCCTCTATGGGGTTTTTTGCATTTAATGTTGCAGCTTTAGTATACAGGATAGATACTGTTTCCTTTTAATTTAACATATCAACACACCAGACTCGCTGAAACTATGCAGGGATGAGGTGTTTTCACACCGAACAGCCTGATAAAACATATCAATCGCAGTTACAGCTCTTGGCAGTTTCACACACAGGAAAATCCCTGCTGCTCCTGATGCTGGATGTGGCAGAAGTTGCAGAAGTGCTACTTTCTTTTCAGCTGTTTATCTCCCAGCTCTCTTTCTGTACTGAAAGCTAATTCACAGCAGTCTCATCAGCTGAGACAAACAAGCTACAACTGGTTTGTTACTCTAAGAGAAAGTCAAGTGCATTTTGCACAAATTTGTGTATTTTTAAACACTGATTTTGGAAGAAGTGGGAGTGGTAGAGACTTCAGAAGAAAGAAATTACTGGGGTCTAAAAATAGAACTGAACTTTTAACACCACCAGCAGTTCTGAGATTTCTATGTTCATGGTTTTACTTTCTGCATCACAGCTTCTTCTTTGGCAAAGAAACTTGCACAGAAATCTGAAGAGAAAAAATATCAAACAATATTTTTGGTTCAGACACAAAGTCACCATTTTGAACAGGCCACAGACTTCCTCAATGGCACAATTAATTCATTTACTGGTAGGTTAATGCGCACGAAAGCAAGCCTATTTGGCTTCTAATTGGTCTTAGAACACAAGGCTGCAGAGTAAGAACACAAGGGAGGAAAACTCTTTGGGGTATAAAATTTCACGTTTAGGAGATTATTATTTCTCATTCTTCCAGCACCTTCTTGATACTGAACACCCTGTAGGTCTTACCAAACAGAGTATTTTCCTGATCACTAGAGTACAATCACCTGGAAGATAAAGTTTTTTAATCTAATTCATTCTATTGTCCTATAAGAAGCCATTTCCAAAGCTGTTCCTGTTTTGTAATGAGTAGAGGTTTAGGTTAAGCACAACAGGCCAAGTGATGACAGGCAGAGCTATAGGCAGGCATTTACATCCTCTCCTTCCCAGATGGGGAACACACTGAGGTATTGCTACCAGGACAGTAAACGCCTTGTGCTGAAGTATAAACTGAAAGCGAAGTGATTATTTTACAACTCTTTGAAATCTACCTTGAAGGGTCTGAAAAGGGTGGATGAGGTCAGCAGCTAATCAATTTTGTGGAAGACATTTGCCTGTTACAGGGCAAAACCATCATTTGATAAATGTCATTTGACAGTTTAAATTACACTCAAACCCATTCTTGCAAGAGAAATAAAAGGTTAAGCTAAGTTCTGCTGTAGAGAAATAAATCAGTTCAGCAAAATACTCCTTAATTTGTTTTAAATGAGGTTTTCATCATTTCAATCACACAAAAATTCATCTCCTTCCCCTACCTCCCCCGCCTAACCTGCAAGGTAAAAACTATACAGGCTTTTTATTTTTTTTTTAAAATTTCACAACGTGCTAGACTTTAGAAGGCATAAAAAACTTCTGTATAAGGAATTTCCAGTTACCTATTCAGAGTCAAGTTCTGAAATTAATGCAATTATATGACTAAGAAAAACAGAGGGTAAAGCATTTAACCTTCTCTGAGTCTTTAGAATAATTTCAATTTAAGGTTTATGAAGATAAAAAAATTCAAAAAAAAACAACTCAAACCACCTTGCTGCCAGGTAATAGGCAGCTACATAAAAGAATCTAAGTTTTACATGTCTCAAAACATCTACCAGTAATTACCAGAGCAGTTTTGTGTTTTTACAGTTCAGGTGATGCCTGTCATTAGATTTTTGGCTTACAATGAAATTCAATAATTTAATACTAGAAAAGTAGGCCCAACTGAACCAAAAGTATCCCAAACTGCCTTAGCATATACTTTTCCTACAGTACTAACCACGGAATATCTGAAATACTCTGCAAAAGTATTAAATACATATCATATTTAGCAATACTGAGAAATTAACACTTAAATTACAGCTTTTACTTTTTATCAAAAAGAATAGCAAGACCTTTCTGAAATCTTATGGTCTGCCTTTGAATTAAAACAAACAAAAAATTTCACAGCGGACCCCAGATATTTTCATGAGACTTAGCTGCTGTTTTTCGCAGCAAAAGGATCTGTTTAGGCAGGGAAGGTCTGCAGTACATGCATCCAAATGGAAAAGAGGATATTGTGACATACTCAAGAAAGCTCTGAACAGGATATTGTGACATACCAAATACAGTCCTAAAACAGGGCAAAAAAAAAGATTTTCAAAGAACATTCATGTTAATTCATGTTAAATTTAGTGTATCAGGATCCAAAAATCCAGACAAAGAGTTTTATAGCTTTGTTATCACTCCTGTTCAGTGAGTTTGGAGTGGCAGGGTTTAAAGAACCTATAAAGAAAGCACTGAAACTGCATTCCAGTCACAACTGTTCTGATGCAAGCTTTTAAGACTTTCAAGTCTCTTGGACATTTGCACAGTCCAGAATATCCAGAACAGCTGCTGTATACTGTCAGACAAGTGTAAAGTCATATTTCTACAGATCTGGTTAAAGTTCCCATGAATCTCCTTACACGTTTCAATGAGTGCAAAAATTAACACCTCATAATGTGCCAAATAATCAAAGGCCAAAAATAAATTAAGCAGCTCAGATATATTGTCTGCCATGATAATCCCTCATTCTCCTAAAAGACAGGTCAAATGTCATAATATGTACAAATATATTATGCCCATTAATGAAACGGGAAATAGAAATATGACTTACTTGTAGTGGAGATTTTTGACAAGCTAAATACTTCTAGTAGCAAATGGCACACAAAAATAAAATCCAATCTCAAGCCAAAAGAAAATTGTAAAGCACTGTAAGCCCTTCATATTTGGATGAGTTGTGAGGCATGCTTTACACACGAGCTCATGTTTGTTTGCAAATGCAATTGTTAAGAAGACAAGATGAGAAGGGACACAGCTCAGATAATTTGAAACCTATTAGCTAGTGGGCTTGCCACAAAACTGATAAAAGAACACTTTATTTTTTGAGCAAAAATATCAAGTTGTCCTCTTGAAACTTAAATTTATGCTGGGAAGTTGATGCACTTTCACAATTTTTCATACCAATAGGCATCCTCAATTATTGTTTGGAATACTGATTTAAAATACACACATTTGTCACAAGGTCTGCTGCCATCTGGTCTGTATTTTTCTAATTAAAAAACAAAATGCTTATCTGGCAACAGAAACTTTTAGTTCACTTGGCTTTGTCCTAAAAGCTTCACAAGAGAATGACTAAAAAGAGGAAGATGGTAGGAGGCACCAAGTATTTATTATGACATAGGGAAAGGTTTAAAGAATATAAGTTCAATTCTATATACGAAGTAAAATATACATCTCACAGACAGATGCACTGCTAAGTTTTAAAATTATCTATTTATTGGGGATTCTAGAAGAAGAATTCAACAAGGAAGAAAAAAATGAAATAAAATCACACATATATTCCATGAATTGTGTTACTCAGATGTGGAAAAAAACCAAACTCGTCAACCAACCAGAAAACAAACCTAAAGGAGTCTATTAAATAATGCTCATCTCATAACAGCTTCTAAGATTATATTTTTCAAGTATAATATTTCTGAATAGGAAAAATGAGTCCATGAAATTAAAATTCCAGGAAGCAGTTGAACAAACATGGAGATGCTGTAGCCTTACCTGAATGCTGTAACTGAAAAATGAAAATCAATTTAAAAAAAATTCTCCTCAACAAAGAAAGGCAAAGTATAATGGGAAAAGAAACCCAAGGAACCATTTTGCC
The DNA here is from genome assembly GCA_013397865.1 of Struthidea cinerea. Classification (NCBI taxonomy): domain Eukaryota; kingdom Metazoa; phylum Chordata; class Aves; order Passeriformes; family Corcoracidae; genus Struthidea; species Struthidea cinerea. The sequence continues at coordinate 86,437 of VZTI01001639.1, read as the reverse complement.
TATAATACTTGGCTGCTTAATAAAAAGAAAGGCTTTAAGAGCATCCTGCCTAAGAAAAACAAACTGGGAAGTAATCAGAACAAACGCCATAAACCAACAATTTAAGGCATCAGATGGGCCTCATTATTTTTCACAAGTTATAATAAATGCAGAAAAGGCAATTTTTTGCCTATTTTTACACCAGTATAATGAAGGTAATGCATTTCACATTATCACTATTATTAATAGCAGCAACAGTATTAAAGAAGGAGGAAGACCAGTTGTGAAGGAGCTTTAATGTGCTATCATATATTCCAACCTCACAAATATGTTATTATTTAGAAAACTGTTGACTTGTGAAAAGATGACATTAAAACATGATTCCTTCTGGCCATTTCTGACTATGCATTAGGTGAAGGCTGGAGCTGCGAGGCAAATTTTCTGCAAACAGCAGCAATACTATTTGCATGATATAAATCTAATTTTAAAAGTTAATTAACTGATCAAGAGTGACACTGGAAGTACAACAAGGTCACACTACCTGGATTTCTGCACTCTGTAAAGTGGTGCAGCAGTTGCTCTTGGTAACATGGACCAACACAGTAATTGGAGAGCACAAGGGACAGAACTTGCTCTGCCAGCATGTCTTAGCCTGCAGCTAAATGAGCCTTTTTTTTTTAGCCTCAACCTACATCCTTCAGGAAAAGTAATAACTTTACATGTAAGCACTATGCAAAATATTGTCCTAGAGGTCCAAATGGGTAAGACTTGCATTTCCCCGGTTTAGAGAAATCCCTCCATGCACCTCTCTGATGCACCTTGGTTGCACTGTATTCCTCTCGGATTCACCATATAATCTTCAAAGTAGTGTAATGCCTGAGGTTGGGCTAACAGGTCTGTAGTTACCCGTGAGGGTTATCAGCTTTCAAGGTTTTGTCAGGATGTGTGGTGGTGCATTGCCGTCCACCCCCTTTCCAGGCCACACTGCGATCTGAGAAACGCACCTTAGGCCTCAGCCTTGAAAACAGCACTCTTTGAAAAGAAAAAGCACCATCTTGAAAACAGCTGGGTTCAGCTCTTCCCAAGCTTATCAGAAACAGTCTGCTCCCAGGAACAACCTTGGAAAATTTTTCTTACCTAAATGGCATAATGTTCCTGTTTTCACACTTTCAAAGAAAGTGCCAACCCAAAGCGCGGCCAGGATGAAACACTGCTATGACTAAACCCCACTTGCTTGCAACCCTATGAACAGTGGTCCAAAATGAGTCCTTTGAGCTCTTCTGGGCTGCAGTGGGCCGCGACCAGTGACCTTCCTCTGAGTGGGGCCTCTCAGAGCCAGCGAACTCTCACGTTTGCCAAACTTGGAGGATTGCTGAGCAAGTCCTGGACTTATAGTCCCATTCCTTGAGGCTCAACCCTTCACCCATCGGGAGATGCAGGGCATTCGAAGCGAGTATCTCCGAGGGGAATTTTTCACAGGTACCTTGCTTGCACTGACTCTTTATATCTGTGTGCATGCACATGCGCATATGCTACAGCAAATCTGAGAGAAATGCTGCTTCCTTAGATGTTTAAGTACCTTGGATATTGAAGTGAGTTAGGCCTGTAAGTAAGCTTGTGACTTACAACTTAACCTTACTTAAATACTGCTAAGTGTTGTTCTTTTGTTGCTACATTCAACATGAGTTATAAGCTAAGTGTTGCTACGTGTTGATCTTTTGCTAAGTTGCTATGTGTAACTTCAAAGTTAAAGTTAGGTTAAATGCTATAAAGTATTATTCCTCTGTTAAATCGTCATGGTTAAGTCATAAATTAAGTTTAAAGCATAATTAAGTTAGGTATAAATTAAGTGTTGTCCTTTTGTTAAATTATTAGGTTTAAGGTATAAGTTAAAGTACCATTAAGGTTGAGTGCTGTTAAGGGCTGTTTTAGACCGTGTTCCTTTTTATCCTTGCCCTCACTGCTCTTTTAGCACAAGCACCTAAACACACACGCCCCTAGATAGTTCTCAGTTCATTTCTGTTTTGATTGCCTGGATTTTGTTTGGTTTTGTTGTTGCTTGTTTTTCCTTGTTGTGCCTTAACTGTTCTGTAAGTAGTAGAGTGAATCTTGCCAATGAACTTTGTCATGCTGTTGCTTAATATTAAATCTGGCTTTTGCTGATACCCTTGTCGATGATTTTTTAAGTGATTCAAACACTCGTTCGTAACAGAATGCCATCCAGACAGTTATTGCTACGTGAAGCCACTGTACGGGCTTCGTTTATGAAAATGCTGTCAGAGCAAAAGCAGAAGCTCTTGCTAGTCAAGCCATAATGACATCTGGGACGAGACATGACAGGCCTTAAGTCCCAAGGAAACCAAAAAGAACCCAAGCTGAGCAGCAAGCTCAGAACAGGTATCTGGGATTGTTTAAAGGTTGTTTTAGCACTTTTCAGTCCGCCTCGTGGTCCCTGACTTGTCCTATGTATAGTTTCTAAACACACATTAATCTCCCCTTCCCACAGACATTAAAATACACATTCATTCGGATATATACTCTGCTGCTCCTGGCTACTGTTGCGATGAGTTTACATGCCACTTTTTCAGTGTTTGGGAAAGACCAGTATCCTGGTGTGGTTATAACGAGCTGGGTTTTGCTTCTGCTCTGGATATCCTTTTTCCTCACAGAATATAAATTTATTTTGGCAGTAATGGTATGTGCAAAATTTCATTAATTTATTGTCATTACTTATGAGATATTAACTGCCCAGATATAACAACTGCAATATTAATTTTGCTGAAGGCCAAATATTTAAATTACTGCACGTTATTTAATACCCAAAAAAAGCCTTCCCAGCCCTGCATAAGAAGAGGGGTGTAATGGGAGGGTGGAGCAGAGCCACCAGGGGCTCACTGGCTCCCAAGTCCTGTCACCCTCCTAGTCCAACTAAATTGGGAGTTGAGATGATTATACAATTCAAGGTAAACATCTTCTTTATCCCTTGATATGAAATAAAATATAATTTGTTAAAAGCAACATAATATAATCGCACAACCTTTCTCCTCAGTTTACAGGTCAGAATTTTGCTATCAGAGGATTTCATAAGCTTAGGGGTACAATAGGACATGTTCAATAGGCAAGATGACATAAATCCGCTTTCTATTTATACTTTTTATAGTCCATAAATAAAGAGCAACCCCAGTGGTTTTAGTGCTGTTAATCTGAACATGCACCAATGCCACAGCACCTCTGAAAGGAGATCAAACAGAAATTGCCTAACTTTGTAATTCAGTAAGCACGGCGACAACGAAGCATCGCTTCAACTGTAAAGACAAAACCAAACTGTAATGACACGAAGTTTTCTGCAGCAGTTTCTATTATGCTAGCCATGGTAACACTGCTCAAAATCCAGTCAAAAAGCATTTCCCATGATGAGGTGGTTGGTGACAGTATTTGATCAGCTGCCACTCATTTCCTCTCCTGAACTCAGGAATCACATTTCCAAGACTCAGAGACCAGAACCCCACAGAAACTCTCTATCAGTGACACTCGACTCAGGTTATGTATTGCTAATGAACAGTATGAGCAGAAGTCTAGCTTTCTGATTATTTCCATACGTGAAAATCCAAATTCAAAACATTTAATGATTTAATTTATCCCTTAAGTAAGAATTTCATATATATACATGCATATCTTACATATACGCATAAATAATTTAATAAAAAAGCCCTGAGCTACCAACACGCATTTTCAACTGTTAATGCTAATCTGAACACAGGAAATTCTCCAATGCAAATTAAAAAAAAAAATAAATACAAAATTAAGAGTTCTGAATAATGCAGCCACAGTGAGCACAACATTGCATTTTTGAAGAGCTGAAGCCACGTGGTATCAAACCAAGCGATATTTTTGGGACCAGAGGCAGGAACAGGCTGCCTGCACAGCACAAGGGCTGGTTAACTCAACTCACAGCTGCTTTGCATCACTGCACCAGCACAGGCGATCTGGAATGTGCACCCTCATGCCCTCCACGTTCCTCTGTGCACACACTCATTTTTCCATTTTCAGTCTAAGAAATGTTTTCTGAAAAACTGTGGTAAAAAGGAAATACTGCCCTTTGTTTTCATTTCAATATAAAGATCTGAAAAGCATATTTAATTTTTTTGAAAGAGAAATTCACAGTAAAAGCCACTGACATATTTCTCAAGAAGACTGAGACCACAAGTTGCCAAACCTTTGTAAAATACATCATAAAATGAGAAGTAACAGTAACCTGCACTAATGACAACACAGCCACTGATTTCTACTATTAATTTCTATAGCAGCAGAAAAGTGAAGGGGCTTTAGGATCAGGTGTGAGGTGTCAGCCCTCCAAGCCATAAGGAGTCAGAGGGAAGTTCACATGCAGCAAGTTAAGGATCGTGCTTGTCACTTTTAATCCATCAGGAAACATACAAAACCCAGGATGGATTAAAAGTATCTACTTCAAGCTTGTAAGCTCAGGCTTTTATTTCTTGTATTTGATCTCTCACCATTATTTATGAAAGCATTTATGATTTTGTACAAATTTGACTAAAAATATGCAGTTAATACTGGGGCACTTTCCAGGAAATCTAGAAGAGACATATGTGTTACAAGAAAGCTTTTGAGAAGAAAACAGGCTCAGTGAGCCACAGGTGTTCTCAGAAAAACATACAAAGGCCCATGCTTCAAACAAGTCAGTGTTGTCACTATCCCCGCAAAAGTAACACTTCAGATCTGCCCCGTTTTTGTCTGCTTTTGCACCAAAATTTTTCCCCTTCTGACCTATGGGTGTGTGGTCAGTTGTGTGACAAACCAGAGCTAAAACCCAAACTAAACCTGCCAAAAAAAGGATTTTTGTTCATTTGGATGACTTGCCAAACCTGCTCGCTGCAAGGTTGCAGGGAAGCAGAGGCAGAAATGTTTCCTTTTGCAATTCCTCAACTTAAAGTGTTTGGACTACGAGCTAAAGCCCCTCAAGCTGGGAGTGCTGCCTGCAGTCTGAGATGTGATTATTACAAAGTGAATAAAAATTCATCCAAAAATGTACTTTGAAATTTAAATGAAATTTTAACTTCAATACATTGTAAAACATATGACAAAATGAAAAATAACAGTAACCGAACTAATGACTAAACCTCCTGCACACAAATCTATTTTGACATTTGATTCTGCTGCCAACATTTAAGTACTTAGAAAAACCCGAGTTTGCTGAACTGCAAAACCAGCTTTAGGTAACTAACTTGTTTTTCAGGTGCAGACAGAATATTTTCTTCTTTTCTGCTAACAAAGTTGAACAGATAGGTCATTCAGAGTTGAAAAACAAACTGGGAGTCAAAATAGCAAAAAAATACTTGCTTTCCTTTTCTGGCCCCCTAATTAAAAAAAGTTATGGAAGAAGAGATCTAGTTTTGAAATCTTAAAGCGTGTTTGTGAGTTGAACTGATTATAGTCTTCAGATAATAAATACTTCCTTTGTTTAAAAAAAAATATTATGATGTCAAGTATAAAACTTGGTTTGATTAACTTATTTTCCAGTTTGTGTATCCAGGATATTTAAGGTTGCTTTATTTAACTCAGGAAAAGAATGCTGGTTTAGTGCATTGCTTTGCAATTTATCAGATGGAGCTTGACAAAGGGAATTTAAAAAAGGATCTCTCTTAAAAAACCAAAAAAACTCTTGCCTGCCAGCCCACTGTCAAGAATCTTCAGAGGAGACTGGCACACAGTAGACTTTCCTACTTAGAAAGATAGTGCCGACTTCATTAAATACAAATACAAAACAGAATTAAAATCAGTTACATATCAATATCAATCAGTTGCTTATCAATTTAAGCTTCATTTAAAGTTCTGCTTTAGAATTCACTACAGTCTGCTCAGAGTCACTTAAGGAGAGCCTCATTTGACATGTTTTTTTGTCTCATGCTACCTTTTGGAACCTGAATGGATGAGATTTCTCTGATGCCCAAGTAAACAGAATTTCATCTGTTCACAGCAAGAATATGTACAACTGCTAAGCAGTCATCAAGAAAATAGAATAATCCTCAATTCTTGGCTAAGAACTGCCATGCCTAAGCATCAACAAGACTGAAAAAGTATACATCATTTAAAAGAAAAACATTAGGTTTCTTTTTGTCTTAAAATATTGTCCTTCTTTAATTCAAGTCTGTACGACAAGTTTTCAATATTTACATATCTTTCCCAGGTAAATTTACTGTCTCAATATAAAAGACGACTTGTAAAAAATTTTGCGTATTTATCAAATGCAAGACAAACATATCCTTTCTTGGACAGCCAGATATTAGGGAAAAAAAACATTTACTCCAATTATTCTGAAGTTCTACAAACCTAGTGTTAAGTTTTTCTTTTTAAAGTTTGAAGCAACAAACAAATAGTGAAGCACACTATCTCTGCCTAAGCTTACAGAAGCAGTTATATCAATAAACTCTTCATCAGCCAACAAACTTTATATCACAAACTTTAAAACTTGAATTCAAGCAGCAGTGAAACCAAAAGCTCTGCAGAACTTTTGGCTAGGAAGATTATCTTTCCAATTCTCATCTCTGTTTCCCTTAGACTGAAGGCATCTTTGCAGGCTTCAAACACGGGAAGGCTGCCAGCACTGTAAGGACATCTTCTTGTCTTCAAGCTCCCTGTAGCGTCTCTCTCCCACTTCTACTGTCTAGTAGTAGATAAGCCCAGAAGGCAAGACAGATCAACTAAAGCCAGTTTTCAGAGCTGCACTTGGCACAACATGAGGAATAAGTCATTTTTATAGGGTCATAATCCCAGGGAGTGGGGGGGAGGGAAAACACTGGAAAAAAAGGAAAAAAAAAAAAAAGAGGTTAAAAAAAATGTTTTGGACCACAATGTCTAAATCCAATGGGATAAAAATGACTCATACAGCCATGGCTAGTTCAAGTGACCTCAAATACTAACACATACCATTAAAGAAAACATTAAATAAATACACATTCTAAAATAACATACCATCTATCTGCCAGTGCTAAGAATAGCTTTGTACTAATCTCTTAAAATACTGAATGATGGATAAACAGATGCTGTCATACCGCGATCTCTCTAACCACAGCAATGATTGTGCTTACCAGACTCAGGACTGAAAGATATAAAAGCAAGCACAAGTATCTTGTTCATGTCTGCCCACTACTTAAGAGGAAAGGTCCTCCATTTCCTCCAACACAAGGGCTCCTGAACATCACCTGCAGTGCAAATGGGCTCTAGAGGAACCAATGTATAGGCATTCACAAAGAATCAAGGTAATTTATCTCCCTCTGAAGAAGCAGAGGTTTTGTTTCTCAGTGTCTTCTTAATGAAATAAAACATGTCAAAGAGAACACAACTAGCTCAGATGAATCCCACAAGGAAAGCAGTCTAATTTCCTCAACAGTTGGGTGGAATTAAGGACTAGTACCAACCAGGAAGGCATTTGAGTTACTTCTTTTGAAGTGTTAGTACACATGAAACACATATAGAGAATACTGTATTCTCCTATTTCACTTCAGTTTACCATCTGGAAATTTGTTTTATTCAGATTGTAATACAGTTAGAGCTAGCTCTGCACTTGACAGTGTCATCAGTAAACCACAAAGTAGACCTAAATTATGCCAGCAAAAAATTGCACCTCTGCCAGCATAGCTTACTTCACCTCACATGAGCTGGAAACATCGGTACAAGCTATTTTGGAATGAATGCAGTTTCACAAACAAATTGAAAACAGAAAACAGCTCTTGTCTATCAACCAGGCTTGTCAGAAACCAATTCCCATTGAAAGGATGGCTGGTGCACCCAACCTTACACATTTTTGGGTGTCCATTTTAGAGTACTTCTCACCTGGTTTTCAGGAGAGAGCAACAGAAACAGCTCCCACTGACTCGTGTTCAATTTTGGAAAGTCTGCACTTCCAAGAACTAGACAGACAATGTTTCTAACTGAGGTTTGAACATGAAAAATAAATTTTTGCAGATAAGGTTTAAGTCAGACCTTTCAAACTGAGGTAGCATTAATTGTTGTTGAGATGTCTCTAAATTACAGTCAAATTAAAAATCCACTACAGACGTAAGTTAGCATTAAATGGTGAATTTACTACTGACTATTGGTACTGTACAAGCCATGTTTTTTCTGTAAAATATACAGCTCTTACAGCCTAAGAAAGTAATAAACAGTCAGTGACATAAAACAGGAACAACTTTAACTTAAGAAAGTATGAATTTTGCTATTTAAAGAATCTCCTGATAGAGCAAATGCTGGAGAGAGTGATATGAAAACAACTATTGTCCTATCTCCCTTTCAGAACCACTAACTCACAAACTGTCACCAGCTATAAGTTTTCTTTGTTTTTGAAAAAACAGGAACAATTTTTTAAACCAGCATCACTGCAATAACCTCTCTTTCAGCTCCTGTCACCATCTCACACACCAGACATTTCAGCTCTATTTTAACAAGTGCTCTGGAGGAAGCAAAACATCCAGAGGACTTAAGGCCCCACTCATGCATTTGCAGTAAAATTATTGAAATGCTTATGTGGCTCTTTAATAGCATCTATCCCATCTTTATACAATCAGTCATTTTAATTTTTTGATAGTAGATTCTTTGAGAAGAGGAAAGATGTTCCTGAGCTCATAAATTACTGCAAATTTGTTGTTTTATAGAACCTAGGGGAAAATACAAGTATAATTTATCCTTAAAGCATCCACTTCATTGTTAACATTTTAAAAGCATATGGAAAGCATTTGGTGCAAAAAAGAGGAAAATAATATTCAAAACATTAAGTAAATTGTTTCAACAAAGAAATTTATGCAACTTGCTTTTTACCTTAATAAGAATTACAGATTGCCTGCTTTCCTTGTGCTACTAATGTATTTGAATAACAGGCTGAATCTGGCCACAAAGTGCTTTTTAACAGTATGCTTAAATGCTCTGCTTACATTAATGCCTCTGGGCAAGCAGTAAAACCAAAAGCAAATCTGGCCTTCACTAGCGGAGGTGGAGGCACTTCCAAACCAGCTTACTTGTGCGCTTTTACTAAAAAAATACCCAAACACCCCACTCCCAAAACAGCCCCTGAGACACTTCGCTAGCATCTACTTACCTGTCACACTGGTAGCTGTTTCAGTTGTTATGAAACACTTCCCATGCACGAGTGTAAATCAAATCCAAGATCCAACCTGCCAGAGCCTGTTCCCACCTCACAGCTATACAGTGACCAAGAAGCACCTCAAGCATTCATACCAAGTTGTTAACACCCTCTTAACCTTCTCTCTTCTTCATCTGATCCAACCAAAGTCAGCCTTTAACTACTCCTGATGCACAGGAAATACAGCAAACACCTACATAATTTCTCACTTGCTTCACTTTCCTTCCTCTATCCTCCTTCAACAAACCTTGGTCTTCCCTAGACAAAAATTACATTGATTGAAGGCTTTAACTATAAGCTGCCTTAAGATTCCATGCAATCATTTAAGTTCTAAGTTTTTGCAAATATTAATTAAGCAGAATTCAACTGACAACGGAAATAATATGAGATGAAGCACAAGGCTCAGCTGCACTTACCAACTTACCACGGCAGTGACCTAGTCAACAGTAAACTGGGTCCAGAATGATCTTGCCATGGTCAAGTGTTTGAAATAGGCCATAAGATCTAATGTCCTTAGTGCAGAGAAAGAGGTGCTTTAATTCCCTGTGGAGTTGAGGGTGACTCGTTCAGCTCTAGACATCTGCTGCTGTAGAGGCACGGAGGATTTCACTTATCATTCCTTTGCTGCTCTGCTATTCAAACGTTTGCAAAGCACCTACTTACTGGGAACTACTATGCAGTATGAACAATTTTTGGAGACCAAGGACAAAGATTGTTCACTCTCATGCGAAACACATTTTACCTTGCAGAGAGTATAAATACACACCAGCAAACAGCAAAGCGGACATGCAAAGGTGCTAGGAGAAAAAGCCCAAACCAGACACACAACAAGCAGAAGGCCAGTGAGCAGCTGCTCTTTCTGCAAGAACTAGACCTCTGCAAGTGCTTTGAACTAACAGTAATGCTCACCGCAGGGTGAGGAGGGGGAAGAAAAGGAAAGAAGAGAAAAAAGTACAAAGCTTTAGTTTTGGTTTCTTAAACTTAATTTGATGAGACTTTTATAAATAAGCATGTGTCTTGTCAACACATTTCAACATGAAATATGCAGTGTTATTGACAAAAAATATTTTCCTGGCTTCAAGTCTGAATTATCAGTCATTTATACTGTAACTAGTTTGAGATCTGTTCTCTTTTTAAATAAATATATTATGCTTCCTGAGTGTTTTTCTGATGTTTTTAAGTTGTATTTTACAATTAGCCACAGATTATTAACTGTTTTTTAATAAAAGTACAGGTAGGGAAAAGGAAAAAAGGAAAGTCATTAGCTAAAATAATCCTAGACTAGAAAGAGGAACTAGCAAACACATTTATACCACCAAAAACTATTTACTCTTTTCTGAAGTCTTAACCATGCCAGACTTTCCACCTCATGTGGAGTGAGTCTAATTTTTTTATTAGTCATAATCATTAGCATATGTAATTTCCATGTGAAATCTTTCTATTTCATGCACTAGTTTGCCCCTACTTTCACTGTAGAAAGACTCCTAATCACTTTAAATATAAAATCCTGGGTGCACTATTTAACCTATAACCACATCAACTTTGACTTTGTGAGACTTTTAGTTAGGAAATCTAAGTTACTGAAAAGCAAGAGTTCTGCCATTCAAGGAAAAACTATGCTCTTCTTATCAGTCACTGCCCAAATTAAAATATTTAGTTGTAGCCAAGCATTGAAAAATGGTTAATGAATAGGAGGTGCTTAACTATACTTTAGGAAAAGCTGACAGGCCTTAGATCAAATCTTACAAAAAGCAACACACCTTTATCCTAAGAGCACAGAAGCAAAAACCTGCTGCCACATTGGTGAGGAGCCATTTAGCAACATTGTGATGAACAGCACCCTGGAAAGCAGGCTTGTGCTAAAAATATCCACTTTTTCTTTTTCTGGAAAAGTCACAACACGCTCAACCTCTAGAAGCAGTAATCTGCCTTATCAGGAAAGGAAGAATGCAACAACAGTAAAAGTCATAAATACAGTTTCTACATGCAATGCAAATAATTAACTGATTACAGGATGGATTTGCTTTTTGAGAGGACCAGAATAACCCCAGGTGGACAGCCTGTTCACAGTAGTCATTCACCTGCCAGTGTTACAGCTCCAGTGAAGATCTCTGCCTTTGGGCAAAGCAGCACTTAAATCCAAGTATCTTCAATATCTTCTCCCCCCTCCCTCTCAAACTGTGCCCTACAAGAAGCCTTAGACAAGATGTGACAAATCTGTGGCTGCAGACATAATCATGTCGGGAGAGCAGTTATGAAAAGTGCGTAGAAGTTTACAGTCACAAGAAAGATTCCTTGCAAACACTTTGCAGTAGTCAGGAATGGGGATTTATCTCAATGGTGTCTTTTATAAATGCATGTCAGGGTCTCTTCCAAAATAATCTCTTGGTTTTCTGCTGCATCACCAGTAACCAAAGAAAGCAGAACAGATTAAACTAGTTTCACAGCAGGTTTTTTGTGGGTAGCCTTCCTCTCTCTCTGAAATGCCACACCAAGACATTGAATTCATGATAAAACAAGCCAGAGCTGTTAAAACAGAAAGAACAAAACAATTCTTTTATCTAGAAGGGGAAAAAAAGCCACCATTGTTTGCACAACAGAATGACTGCTGATGTCAATATTCTGTTTCAAGACAACCTAATACTGTGTGGAACCTCCAAGGTAGGACAGATACTTTAAAGACAAGGCATTTGAAGTAGCTCTGACTGGAGTCTTAGGTGTTCAGACAGATAAGCAGTGCTGAAGAGACCCTTAGTATTTCTGACTTTGACATAACTACAACCCATGAGTGTCTCAGCTAATACATAGCAGTAGCAGACTGGTGTCTCCTGACGCCTGACATTACGCACAGTCATCATGTTATAAGCTGCTGCTTGACTTTCTATCCCAAAGGCTGTGGATCAAAAATACCTACAATGCTGTCTGCGGAGCTGCCTCATAAAACCACTAAAATAAAAAGGTGAATGAGACACTCAGTGTTTGTCTTCCCTATATTCAAGAGAATGAGGGCTAGATTGCAGAATTGGAACCACAATAACTTAATGGAAATAACCCACAGGTTAAGAGGAAGAAATGCCAAGAGCTGTGTAGAAAGAAACTAAGTGAAGGAGAGAGAAACTCAGTGGTAGGAAGGAATAAACAAAAAAAGACCCAGGCAACTCCCAAGGTATCAGCATGATGCTCAACCTAAACCACCTATTTTTGGAATTACAAGTTTTTCTGGGCACATCATCTGCCCAACTATCTTTGTAGTTGTACATGTTTCTAAAATAAACAAATCAACAGAAGGTTACCTGGCCTTTCATACACAGTGATTTGGAAGGGAAACAACAGACTGAACAATAATATGGGCAAAATGGCAATTCTGCAATGTAAGTTAAGCACTGCAAATTCAACAGTGTTATTCTTGTTCCAATCTTTTCTGACCCAAATCATGTTATTGCAAGAAAGAGCTAAGTCAGCTGCTTTCTGAATTAAATTTAACTGCTTTTCTATAACCTGAACAACAAAAATTGTAAAGCCTCAGTACCAAGAAATGGCAAAAAGCCTCAAAATGGTATTTCCTTTTTTCCTGAAAACCACTTTTCATACAAATCCTAATGTCAAAGTATTTTTTTTTGGTGGGGAGCTACAAATAGCCTGACAATCTAGTGCATCCCATCCTTGTGCCTCTCCCTTTGGTGAGCCACAGGAACAGCTACTGTGATTCCTCCTTCTCCTTTCAGTGGTTAGCTGAAATGGCTCATCGCTGCACCACACCAGCACCACAGCCAGTGTTAGAGAGTGGGGTGGGGTGATACAGGGCACAATGGCAAGCAGTGAATTAAGCACAATATTACACTGTTGTACAGTATTTCATCCTGAGTAGGGCACAGTGCGACCTCATGACAGTCCTTCTGTCCATACCAAGGCTTTCCATTCATTTGTATCAAGTTATCAACTGGATCTAAGCAACTGGTGTCTTGCCTCAGACTGAAGGGGACTTTTCCAGGAGACCAATGGGACATGACCGTGACAGCCTCAACTGCTGGACCACAGATATAAATAAACAAATGACATAGCATATATTCTGAAGCTCCAGGAGTTTGCTGAGCTTTCAAAGCTTTCAAAGACTGAATTAATAGAACTAACTCTTCTCATATTATCTGGTATTGCTAAGCTAGCAGTAGGTTCTAGCATTTGATTATTCTAGGGTATCTTCAGTTAGCCAAGAAATGCAGAGATGTTTTTCCTCAATGTTAAAAAAAAAAACACAAAAAAACATACAAGCCCCCAGTAAAAACCAATGTTTGTAGCAAATCCACTCTATAGACTGCTTAAACAGGGGTATTTAGTGCTCTACATGGAGTCTACAGTTTATCCAAGTTTTTACTTTACCTGTTTAGATAATTTCTGCTCACTTGAACGACAAAAATCCTTATGAACCACATTTATTGGTTGATACTAACTCATGTAGTAATTCCCATTGTACTACCTACATACAGCCATAATAAATGATCCGTATTAGGAAAATCACATTTTGTTAAACAGCTATGTCTCACTGCCTGTTTAAAGAGAGCTTTAACACCAAACAGTGTGAAACTGCACTTCCCAGTAGTAAGCTACCACTATTTCCCTGAAAAATACAATGAAATAAGGGATTCTCATGAGAAATTATATATTTAATTATAGCACTCATCTTTCTGCAAGTTTAAAAATTAGTTTAAAAATACAGTACCCCAACTTGAAAACATAAAATGCATTGAAAGCCCCACAGGCGGCTCAGATCCAATAGATCAGTCCAAAGCAGGTCTTAAAGATACAGAAACACAAGGCAAGTTTTTCAAGTTTCCTCCAGCAGCACTTATAGAAGCGAGCTGCAAAGCTGAGAACATACATGTGAGTGATTTCAACCTCATCAGACCTGAAATTTGACTTAGGTCTATACAGAGGCAACAGGAACTCACACAGGTATATATTTAAATAGGCCCCACTTGCACAACAGTGAAACCCAGCCCACTTAGAGACTCACCCAGACCACAAAACCCATCCCAGAAGCTATAAAGCTTGCACTTCTAGGAAGGACAGAACTGTGTGTTGCTCCTGCAGTAGCAACAGATTAGTCCAAGTAAGTAACACCACTGTCAGTGTTTGTAACAGCGTTAGGAATCCCTAACCAAGCAAGAAGTCTTTGAGTTAGATGCTATCTTAAATTGATGGTTAAACCACAAAGCAAAAATAATTAGGACAGAAATAGAAGGGTTGAGTCTGCCTTCAACTATTGTTATTTCCTTATTTTAGCGCATTAAAAAACCAGTAACACTCCCTCCAACTCAAGAACTTGAAACTACACAACAATTTTGTTCTCATGATAAATATTTATCACTGCAGACAGATGTAAGAACCTTAGAGTGGACTATTCTAACAAGTCCTTCTATTCTCACTTAATTCAGGCTTGTTTTGACTTTTCAATAGAAGTTTCTCACGTATACAAATCACATTTGTATTGTGATTTCCTGAAGATCGATGAAAAAGCTAGCATGAATTCATGACCAGCATTTTTTTCCCCAGAATTGCTAGAGAAGATAACAAGCTCATTTGTGCAAGCCTGCTGGAGCATACTGGCACACACTCTGCCAACTCCTGACTTTTACGCGTCCCTACTGTGCTTTTTGAGAACTACAGGGTGTTGCAGCAAAACATGAACTCTGACTGATTTAAAGGTTTAAGGACTTTTCCTTAAAAAGGAACAAATGCCAAGCTCTGCTATTTATACCAAAGATTTCAAAGTAACAAATCTATATGCCTACAAATCATATATCTACAATAGGAGTAGTAAAGACACGCCACAAAATACTCTTCCTCTGTCCTTGCAGAGGTTAGGATTGGAGAAGATGTAGTGCTCGTCTGTAGTTTGGCTATATTTTACTCAGTGTACACTTTCAAACCAGTGCCTGATAAACAGGAAACCAAAGATCTAGAAAACCTGTATCTTACAGATTTTAATACATCCATTTTTAAGTGCAGCTTATGAAATTTTTAGCAGGCAATATAACAAAATACTGCAGACCTATTTTTTGTCCCATCTTTACCAAACAACTGTTAAATATAATAAAGAGAGCTTCTATAACTCCCTCACACACTTTCTCTTTGGTAAGGAAACTAGACGCATCAAATGCAAGAAGCTGACTGTTCATTACATGAATCATTTCTTCCACAGGGAGGCAATTCCTTTATTCCTTCCTGAAGCCCCATCACCACTGCAGTTTGCTATCCCAGGCTTTTCAAAGCTCCCCCCAGTCTCACCTCTTTGGTTGAGTTCCCAACGAGCACAACACCTCAGGACAGCAGTTGCTGTTCTAGTTATGGGCTACTGGTCTGACCGATCTGTTTTTATTTTAGAGGAGAAAGCACCATTTTCCAAACCGCTAAGATGACTACAGACAAGATTCCTGTTCCTCCTACAGTAGTGATGACAAGGAAAATGCAGTGGTTTGTGCAGCTCCTGTAAGGCTGTGGATAAGGGCAGCTTTGGGAGATTAACTCCCATACCACTGAGCACTGCAAGCTGCTGGAATTGTTTTGCAACAGTCAGGACCACTGCCACCTGACTTGCCACTCTCTTACAGCTTGTCTTGATACAAGAAGAAAGTGAATCATGACAAGGACAATGACAATCCAGAAATTACCTTAGAAAGATGCAGTGACTTTTTTTAAAAGCATCAGAGATGAGCGTGGGCTAACAGAAGCAGACTATGCTGCTCTGATCAGCTTCTGTATGATGCCAGAATGAAAAGGAGCATTTTTCTTCCCTTCTGCACAATCCTGAGCTGTAGAGATCACACAATACCACAAGAATCTCTGTTCTGTTTCAAGCCAACTATCATCAGCTGACAGCACGGTAGAAATCAAAGGATCCATTTAATTGCTAACCACTTGTTGTCAGATCAGCTGTAGATGCTGTTGTGACAAGGAAGCATGTAATTTGCAAGAGAAAGACACCACAATGACTTGATATTTCTTAGGAAGATGATGGTGCTTGTGTATGATTTTTTCATTGATACGATTGAATTTGTTACTTTTGATACATTCTTCAGCCCATAAAAACAAGAGGTCTATTTTGCTTGCTCTGGTGCTTGATCAAACCATCACATATTCCAAACATTTCCATGGAAAAATGCAGAACATTACAGGAGCCTTGCCTATTTTCCTTTGAAAGTTTACAGCTCAGCAGCAGCTTACAGCAGCATTCACACACTCCAGTATTCCACCTTTCGTTCTTAGAATCTCCACTTACATTCTGCAACTAGATAACTACAGAAACCTCTTTACCAGTTATTTGTATCATATAAAGAAACCAACATTTACAGACTGTGATACAAGTGTATGGAAGAGTAGCAATAGCAACAAGAAAGCAAGGGGCTTGAAACTCCTGAGGTCTAGCTGCAGTGAATGATAAACACCATGTTATCTCAGCTGTATCTTAAAATGTGAGGAAGATATAAGTAACTCTCAAGCAATGAACACCTCCTCCTAAAACACAAACTACCACTACTGAGCAAAGCTCTTCTCCAGAAAGCAACTTCACTCCTAAAACATCTACTGCTGGTAATGGGAACAATATCCTTTATCATTTACCATGCTCTTTTTCAACATTTTCTGGTAGAAAAACTTCAGAAAAACAGATTAACATACTGATTTTCCCCCCCCGACTTCACGCAAAAAGAAAAACTATGAAATGCGTCACTGATAAAACTTCCTAAGTAAGGAGAAAATTGCACAAATAACATCATTACTGAGACATACCACTTGGTTAACTAATGTTTTTAAACCCTAAGGAAACAGTAAAAGTAGAAACAGTGCTGTTTCTAGCACCAAGAGAGCTAGGCAGCAAGTTTTTCTTAGGTGCTCGCTAAGCAATCTCTATCTCCAAGATGCTTAAAATCAACTAAAACCACCTTATCATTCGTCTGAGTCAGAAGTAGCCACAACCAGGTATCAGAACAATTAGCATTCCTTTTATTCCTTTTTTAAATTATAACATATTTAGGATAGAGAGCATAAATGTAACCCATTACTAAGATTGCCAACTGACCCAGTCACTACGGTATTTCATATGAGTAAAGATGATATGATTAAGGAAAGTCTCAGCAGCAAGTTTCTCAGCTGCTAACAGCTCGTTCTTTTCTTTCTGGAGGTGTTTGAAGGAGTAAGGAGGGAGCAAGATCCCCTGTTGCACAGATCTGGAATCTTCCACTGAAATCCCACGCACGTTGTCACAGCTGCATCAATTGCTCCTGCAAAAGCCCCTGCTATTTGCTATTTACTTCAGAAACATATTATCCTGAAGACAGTATTCATTCTCTGAGCAAGTAGTAACTGATACTCCATTCCATTTCCATTAGACTTCAAGTCTCTACAAGCTATTTAACTCTGAATTTAATATTTCCTGTGTTTTTAAGTTTCCACAGAAACTTGTGAACAAAGCACTATATTCTAAAACCCAAGTAACTCATTGAGCAAAGGTTACGCTACAGCTGGCTCACTATTGGTTCCTCTGGGCCTCAATATTTAGGGTTTAAAATGAGATTTCAATGGAAATTATTGTCAGTTTGATTTCTTTCATGAAATTGTCAATTGCCTCCCTACACAAGGATGTTTTTTCATTGTAGGAGGATCTGTACTAGCCATTCCCATCTCGGAAGGAACATGGTATCATTAACTGTCACACACAGTGCTCTGAGGCTGCATAAACACAGCCAGGCTTGGCCAGTTTCTGCTCTTTTCTCAGTCACTATAGAGACAATTGTATGATCTAGACTAATTTATGAGTAAAAATATTTAAGTGCTGGTCTGTAAGCTGTATTTCTTCTAATTTTCCTGTCCCAAAAGGATGTTTTTCTAAACATTCATCATTTGGAAAAAGCATTTAAAAAGAGAGGCATGATAAAGTTGTTACAGCTGCTATTTATGATGCATTTAAAAGTCCGGCAATATTATTTTAATTGAAATGGTAAGAAAAATGTGAAGATCAAATTCCTTTTAATAGCTCAAAGGCATGCATTATGAACAGTCAGTAACAAAATTAGATTGAAATGTTTTAAGGGTAACCATACAGAACTGTAATCCTCCATTCCAAAATGGCAAATTCCAGTGTAAAGTGATTATAATTCTAAGTAGAACCATGGTACAGTCTGACTTTCTACTGACAGGAAACACCCCCATCCCCACAATCCAATCTTGTCAGTTTGGAGTTTGAGAAGAACTACCCTGCACCGACAACAATTTTGCAGTAAAACTTGGCTAAGAAAGTTAAAGAGACTATGCTGCTGGTGTCAAGATGTAAAATTTCTATTCAAAAACACCTTTTTAGGTTCTAATGCATGTGGATTAAAATGTACAGCTAGTGGCAAGTGACAATACTAGACCCCCCCACATTAACCAGTTTGTACCAGATCTTTCCTGGAGATTAAGTGGCTAAACTCTGGCTTGAGAAGCAGCACGAGGACCTGAGCTGCAGTGGTCCTGCAGCACAAGCACAAGCCCTGCTTTACCTGCAGACCAAACACCTGTAACTGAGTAACCACTGCAAGAGTGGGAATTCTTCAACTGAGGGAGCAGTTTGATCCTGATGCAGGTTGATAAACCAGCCCTGTGGTCTTTCAAACTTTTACATAAAAATGCATTATTAACACAAGGAAACAAAAAGTAAAACTTTCACAGGGTTGTAGAGAGCAATGGCTGACAGTTTTGTTAGAGAATTTTGGATTACTTTATTCTTCTCATTTCTCAATCATGCTGGTGATAAGCAAGTAAGAATTATGTATGTTCATCAACCATGAATAATTAGCTATGCTCATAAACCATCTTTACATACTTACATAGTAATATGAATACTTTTGGTTCCACAGAAGTATTAAATACTGTTAAGTCTTTGCTTTCAGCAAGAAAAAAAAAGAGGTTATTTCCTAGAATGAAGTGCAGCTTTCCTTTTTCCCTGTCCTTATATTTGGCTATAAAATGTCTTGCAAATGCAGATCCACAGATAGTGTTTGCTCACTCGTCCATCAAGAACCACCTCTTCTCCCCTGCAAATCAGAGCTTTCTTTTTTTTTTTTGGAGGTTGGAGGTTTTGCAAGTTCCTGTATCCACTTTAATTAGTTCACAGTTTAATGTGGTAGCTTCACGTACCAGTACATCTGGCACATCTTTATTATGCCCCTTGGCATTCCTCACTGCTTTCAGCAGCCTCATGTAACGCTGTAACTACGAGGGCAGAAGGACACCACATCAAGAATTCACAGAGCCCTCCAATGTTTTACTGCAAATTGTTCTCCAGAAATCTTTTAGAACCAACATACTCAGGCAATAACTTAGGTGCTCTTAATCTCAGTCCTATCCCTCAGTTTTTCGTTTTAAGTGCTGTCAAGACAAATGTTGAAGATTCACCAGGAGCACTAGGGTAGTCCATTCCTAGATAAGGATGGCAGAGGAGGTGCTATTTCCTAATGGTAAGTACTATCAGCATGACAAGGAACCCCAAATGTAAGATAATTTCCCTTTTTTGTATAATTGACCATAGAGTTCTTAGCTATCCTCCTGTAGATCTACCTACCTCCCCGCCTGCAGAAAGCCGAATTGTAAGTAAAGATAGCTGATACCATATTGCTTTTCCAAGTCCAGGGATCTCTTAACACATTTGTAACAAACTTAAATTTCCCTAACAACTTCAGTGGTCAAAAATAGTAAAATAAAATAGCAGCAAGTTAAATATTTATCTTCCAGAAAGCTATTGTAGGGGAATTAGCACCATGCAGCCCAGTACAAGACTACAGGATGGATAAAATAAAAGGAAAAAAAAGCAAGCTGATTTTACACCTTCACACTTTCAGATTTCACTTGCTCTCACTCCC
The DNA here is from genome assembly GCA_013397865.1 of Struthidea cinerea. Classification (NCBI taxonomy): domain Eukaryota; kingdom Metazoa; phylum Chordata; class Aves; order Passeriformes; family Corcoracidae; genus Struthidea; species Struthidea cinerea. The sequence goes on along the minus strand of VZTI01001639.1, from coordinate 66,409 downwards.
ACATAACCCAAAGTATGAAGATGTTGTTTCCACCACAAGTTTTGACAGAGGGAAAACAACTACTCTTGTCCTCCTGAAATTTTTGGGGTCCTCAACTGGTGACAAAAAAATGAATTTTAAGCTCTTTTTTTTGGCATTCTTTAGGAGCCACTGATTAATACTGGGTGGTCCTTTGTCTCAAAATCACTAACTTCAGTCTCATGAGCTTTAGGTCAGGTAGTCTCCCCATTATCAGGTTTTCCTTCCCAGTTAAGAGGGACAGGGAGCATACAGGGTGTGCTGCTCCTTCATGACTATTCTCCTGGTGCCGAGATGCAGCATCCTCAAGGCCTTCTTTTTTTTTAGCCTTTTGGTCTTGACATAAACAGCACATTCCTCACATTTTACAGCTAGGAATGGTGACCTTGGTTATCAACACAGGCCATATTTTTAACCCTTTTTTCTGCAGTTTTCTAAGACCCTTACTATGCACACTTCTATTCATATTGCATTTGGATCAATCTTAACACTTCTTTTACAAAACTTCAATTCCACAATTTTTTCAAATGATCACAGAGTTCATGGCTACATATGCTTAAAGGATTAAGTCTCTAAGATATCTTCAGGCTTTTCTGTGGTCTAGTTTTGCTACAAAAAGGAGACAGAAAACACAACACATCTTGTTCTGTCTCCTTTTGCCTCTGTATGTAAATCCCTAATAGTACATTAGCACTATTTCAAGCTGAAAAACATGTTTGGGATGTCACAACTAACCATTTGTAGCCTTGAAGCTTGTTGTTCAGTAATAAAACAATAAGAGGGCAAAGGAAGAGCCTGTTTCAGAACAGAAGACTACTGTTGCATAAAACAGAATGGGTATAACATGAGGGGATGCATCATCTACATCAAAAATCCCCTGAATTATATAACACATATTAACCTTAATGATTGAGCTTTAACTATTATTTTAATTGACCAGTGACTACATATACTTTCCACTACATTAATTCTATTTTTTATGTTTTGCTGAGTAATAGGGTACATGCAAGTACGCATGTAAACTTGTGTAACACACAAAGACTTCCTTGGCTTTTTAGAATATTAGAAAACAGCGGTTGACAATTGCTTAGCATAAAGTAGCTTTTTAATTCAGAATTTGTATTGCTTACTGAAAAATAACTTTAAAATGGAAATCAGCTAATGATAACTCCTTAAAGAGTCTTGACTAATGACTTTAGCAAAGCTGCTTTTTTCATGTTATCTGTGCCTCACTACCCAACCTGGTTAATTTTAATCACTTTTTTTCAAGACTTTGGAGGTAGCATATTTCACTGTCTCATACCTCAGTTTTATTCACACGTGGAGCAAGAAAGGAAAACTCATGTAATATTAAATTACCAAGCTAAATAAGCTCAAATAAAAAAAACCCTCTTAACACCTGCAAGTAGACCTCTGCCAGACACAGCTAATTTTAACAGCCTAAAATTTGAATCAAGGTACTTGCTGTAAATGAGCTTTTACTCCAGTTTAGCATTCTGATCTTTAAAATCTGAAAAAAGCATACAACACCTTAAAATTTCAACTGCTGTAGCACTACTGGCACTAACACTTTTAGCTTTAGAAAAAGACTAACGGTGTTGCCTATTGTACCAATTAAACACAAAAACCCCCCAATTTAAAATGGGGTTTTAACCATATTGTGTAACAGATAACTGCCTGCCTGAGTAACTTAGTGGCACAAAGGCATTAGATGATGCCTTCATTGGCAACTCCCTGTAAAGCTATTTTTAAAACCCTAGACAAAAGCTCTTTTTTGTTATTTTTATTCTTCAACAAAACATTTCACCTCCTGAAGTACTAGGACAAATTCCTGTGCTTAGGTGGGGAGATGTGGTGAGCACTAGGCCTGGAGAGCCCACCTTCCCAAGGCAGGTGGGAGCCACAGGGGATGTACAGCAGGAATGTACCTTCACATCTCTGCTTTAAAGAAAGCAAACCCACATCCAAGCCACACTTTGATTTTGCAGTCCAAATTCTGGGTCCAGACAAAGCTGCTGATAGTCCATTTGGCAGCAGAGTCAGATCTGGGAAGAGAAAGGAGTGCCAGAAATAATTTTTACATTGAGTTGGGAAGAAAATCAAGTCCCTTGTGTTCCCGAAGCCATCAGCAAATGGACGAAGTGAGAATCAGAACTCCATTAGGATCAGTTAGTCTTATTGATCTAACTGAAAACTAGATAAAGCCCTAGATATCCGATTTTATAAAAATGCTTTTCTAGTGTGCTTTCAGTCAAAACACGGCTCATTCCACTGGGAAGCCACGGTATACCTTCTCAGAGAAATCACTATTTTTCTGTCATTTCAGTTCTTACTGTATTTATCTCCAATAATGGTCACTGCATGTCAAATGAGAGTATAAATTCATTACAGAAAATAAGCCATATTTATGCTCTTACCACGCTCTTCATTCTCCTACTCAAAAATGAATTTATTTACATGTTCAAGAACATTTATTTAATATTAAAAGCTCAGACACTACTGCTACACTTTAAAGCTGATGGTGACTTGTTGCTAGGACAAAGACCCAGCAGAGCTGGCAACTAAGTGAATACACACCTTCTGCCAAAACACACCCATGGCAAATCCTGGACAAACCAAAAACCATTGCTTGCTGCAGTTTATTCCACTGTTGTTTTGCCATGAGTACCTACCCCTACCATCTGTTTTGTGAATTCAGCTCTTGATACATATCTAAAATGGCATAGTTGCAAGAGGTTAAAAGGGTTACTGTCTTCCAAAAGTAAGATAAAGTCTTTTTTTTCCCCCCAAGAAAAAAAATTGCATCCAGTATTCCAAAGATCTGAAGAAAAACCAATAGCTTCATATACTATAAACAAAATGCTTACTTGCTCCGGTCACCTACAAAAATCCATTACTATTGAATTTTATGGTGCAACAACATTGGTTTGAAGTTAGTAACTCCTGCTAATTTATAAAAAGTATTATCAGAAAGTTCCAGTTTCTAGGATCATTGCTGGCATCTGTTTCCATACAAGAGCAAAGTCAAAATGTCTAGTCCACATGCTTGCATAATAGAATAAAAAACCTTATACGTGTGGAAATTATTATAAAGACTTAATGCTACTGGACCTAACAAGATGCATCAGCATATGAGTAAACTACAGGAGTCAGAACTGTAGCCCAAGTTCTCTTATATACTCTGAAGCCTTAAAGCAATTTACATCAAAGAGCATAAACATTATCAGCTAACTAACAGCATAACTCATCAGACCTGTATGAGGCAAAGGTGTTGTACAACCACAAACTCTCTTAGAGTATGCATTAAGGGGCAAGACAAAGGGATGAGACTCTCATGACCCTAAAACACTCTAAACATCCTCAAATGACTCTAAAACATACTCTAAACACCCTCAAATCAAACTACAGATTACAAGTCTAACAATGCAGACAGTATTTTTTCAGGACCACTAAATGGAACAGTTTTGCACATTTCAGCAATACATTGTGATGCCGCTTCACCAAGGAACAGAACCAATGTTGTCCACATCCATGAAGCCTGATGCTGAGGAGCTTGCAGATTCAACCATTTGAATTCCAAATAAAATAAAAAGTGAGAAACACAGTAAAAAAGGGAGAAGCTATCACAGAGAAAAACTTAAGTACATTTTTATCCTCTCTCAGGCACAGCAATTAGACTGACAGGCTGCTGAGAATACATGGAAGTTTATTTATAACTGAGACTGCATATGGTCATATCAATGAGATTTAAGAGGTTTTATATCAAAGTATGTCTAACTTTCAGCAATATCAATTACTAATTTTTCAAGCCATCTTTTCCTGTAAGCTCAGTCTAAGCAATTTAAATGATAGTCTTACAAAGCACATAAGACCTGCTTTATAAGTGGGCAAGTGAATCTGATCACAAACTATCCAGAAACTGCAAGTGCACCAGAACATAATGAATGTAAGGCATTTCAATTTCATGTTGTCATACAAAAGCCTTTTTTTATTAAAATATTCATCTGAATAATAAAAAAACCCTTTCACATTAACAAGAGTACACTGAACAGAAAGCCTTTAACTACACATCATGTAGAGAAGTAGGTAAGTACTCCTTAATTGATTTCCTTTAATGCTTTGATGTTTTATGTCATAAAGTCATTTCAGTAACTGCTCAGATCCTGTTAAAGCCAAAGTAAAAGCATCAAAGCAATTTTACTGTTTTTGTTAGACACTGTAAAGAGATTGCATAGTTTTCACCTCTGACCACTCATTGTAGTTCCTTTCACTTCATCATTACATTTTTTCATTAAGACTCAAACAGAACAAGCGGCAACCTCAGACTTTGATAAAAGGTCATTTCTCATAATTTTGTACATTATTCATCTCCTAAAAGTTGTACGAAAAATTAAAATTACAGCTCATTCTTATATCTCAACACAAAGTAAATAATGCTATCACCCATGCAAGACCAGATTTTAGTTATGTTTTCAAAAAATGGTGTGAGGTAAAACTAACAGCACAAATACATATATGCCAAAGGAAGCCAGTGGTCATGGAAGCAAGCACTGCCGCTCCTGGATGATGCAGCATTGAGGTGAAGTTTTGAAACTCATTAACTGTAAAAATCCTGTGTTTAAAAAAGCTAATTAACCAAGCTGCCAGCTACATGATTTGAATAAAGAAAGCAATCTTTAATTTTAGCTGACATGGTGTGTTGAGGACAAGGGCAAGATTTACTTCTTATAATAAACTCTTCAGCAGAGCTCTCCCTCCATCTGTCCCTTTAGAAGGGTCATCTCTCTTCAATTATTTAGATGTGCAACTGAAAGCACCAAGATTAGATAGTGAAGCAAAGACTAAACACGGGTCTTATCAGCTACCTTCCTCACAGTGATGAGCTTTTTGTACAGTGTCTAACAAAACTGATTGAAGTCTTACAGCTTAAACTGAGGAAGGGAACGTTAAGCTTGGTCAGAGTAGCATTCCCACAAAAACTCATACAAGCAACTACAAATCACAACACTTCTCAAACTTCTCAAAGTAGTATTTTTCTTTGGATTTTAACAACAAATATGAAACACATAACCAAACTTCAACTAATTAGCTAGGAAAGGCTTTACAGTAAGCAAAAGAAATTAAAAACAAAGGTAGCATTATTTTTGGATTGGTTTCAAATTCACTGCAGTAAAATCATTACAATTCAATTTAGTTTCTACTGTGCTGTAATATGTTTAAGAATTAACATAGAAAATATGCATTATTTTTGAACTGGAGTAGCAGCAATAGCTTGTCATTGACAAAGTAGACATCTATCACCTTGATAGTTTAAAATTCAGTCCTTCTCTTACAACGTAGATATCAAGTCTATAGTACATCACAACGATTTATGCCCTAAGATTAAATAAAGATTGTTAGCTTTTATCTTCTAAAGTCTCAAATTGGCTGCATGAAGAACCACGTGGTGGTTTTGAACCTGACTTCTACATCTTCCATGGAAAAAGGCAGAAATCACTTCCGGCCCAGTCCTCAGTTTAACTCATGACTTTTGAGACGTCAGATCACTTATAATCATCTATTTTCCATGCTGACAACTCTTGATGCTTAGTCAAGTATCTACACCAAAGCTGTTCTGTATTTTCATCATCTTTCACGGCCTCAACTGAGCTTTAAGCTCTACTCTACCTTTTAGCAGGAAGGGGACCATACAAAGTATTCATAATTCTCATACAAACTAGACATACACAGTAACACAGCAAGCTTTTCTAGTTTACTCTGTATTCCTCTTCTGGTAACTGGCAATTGCTTGTTTGACACCTACTAAATTACAACAGTACTAAGACCCTGCTCCTGCATGGTTATGGCCAGTTTAGCATCCATCATTATATGTAAAGCTCGGGCTGTCCTCCTCAGTGCAGCTACCAGTTCTCCTCACAAATGACACCACTAGAAATTCAGTCATGACTTTTTCTGTGGTTCTTTTCAGCTTTCAGACCCTTACTATCAGCAGCAAGCTTTCTTCTCCACTAGTCACCAGGGCTTTTCCTGTTATTTAGCAAAGTCTTAGATTCCCACAGCAATTTATCCTGCCTAGAAGTGACTTTCTTTACTGATACAGCCAAGCATTTACTTCCACCTTATTTTCTTTACAAATTAAGGAATTATTTATCAGCACAAAGACGTTCTCTTCTTATGCTATGGCTTATTAGCTCCCTTTAAAGCTAGCGAGCGACCCTCTCAAAATTCACTTAGAAATTAGAGACAACTAAATCACTTTTATCCACATGGTTATTGACCCTCCATCAGCCTCCATAAAGTTGCAAGACAGGTTTCCTTACAAAAGTCACATTGACTGTAAGAGAGAAGGCAGGGACTACAAGGACAGAAGTAGTGGATAGCTGCATAAATAACACTACTAACTGGACTGTGTCAGACATCAGCATCACAGCCTTACACGTGCTATAGTCTCCCTTATGCAAATTTTGGCACCGCGCCTGCCATTCTCTATAGCACTGGCAACACAGATTTATACAAGAATTTACACATCATCAGCATTCTGCTGTTGCATCTTTGAGTATTTAGAACAAGAGCTAATACCACCCTATCCTGGTACTTCGCTGCTGATAATGTTATCAGCTACATCCACAAACTCTTCTCCGGCCTCTACCACATTAGATCCACCAGCTGAGGAATCCCTCACAAAGAAAAGTTCAAAAATTGAAATCTCCAGTTTCCTCCCCACTAAACAAAGACACAGGTTATTTAACTTCCCTGAAAAAGCTGTATACACTATATATGCTTCCATCCTCATCATCAGCAATTCCTACAGGCAGTGGAACCCTTCTGATCTGTAGGAAGAAAGCATCATTATCAGTTCTGATGCCTTTCTTAACCACAAACTTTTCACAGTGTTTCATTAAGATGACTAGACTCATAATTTTAACACATTTGAACATTCCTTCTGCTCTTTTGTTTGTTTGTTTTGAAGGCAGTTGTCTCCATGCTAGCCAGGTTTCTTCTGCTCTCTTGTAATTCTGCTAGATGGCACACACTGGCACTCTGTTTCACAGCCGATCTCTGCGTCATACCTCCACCTCCTTCACTATGCTCCAGGTCACCTGGAGAGATTTACGTTTTCAGAGCTGTCTGGCTACCTTCTTTTTAATAAGTTCTTTTTTCCTAATTTTTATACCATCTCTTTGAATGAGATGGACTTTGATACATGTATTTGATGATGCACAAAAGACTGGAATGACTTCAATCTTCCTTTAAAGAACGCAAATTAGTCTGTTCTCACCTACCATTTCTTTAAGCCATGCTGTGTGGTAATAAGTGTGCAATAAGCACAGCTGGGCCACACCACATGTAGTGTACATGTTACGCAAGCAGACACTTCCATTGACTCAAGTAAGGCTTCAACACCCTTAAAAAACCAAAACCAAACAGGGGCAGGGAGGACAATACAAAAAAAAAAAACCCAAACCAAAAGACAGAGGAATGGATTTGATAAAATTAGATTTATGGCTCTCCTAAATGTCTGCCAGATTGTTTTTCGTTTTGCTTAAAACACAGAGTGGTAGCTGAACTTTATTTGTTCATCAACTTATTCTCTCATTGCAAGATATCAGCACTGGAATAAATCCCATTTCCACATAAGTAATTAATATGTACCGATAACATTACATTCAAATTATAAAACAAAACTTGTTCTAAACAATAACAGTTAAAAGTCTATAAGAACTAAACTACAAAGACTGAACAGTATAATTCAGACTTAATTTTGTTCATTTTCCCACCCACAGACTGCAGACTGTGCATCACTTCTTATACAAAAGAGATATGAATAGCTACAATTTACACCACAACATTAAATTTGCATTAACTATAGAATGGGTTCTCATCAGTTTCCAAAATAATGGTGTTTAGAATGAGGCTAAACAGTTTACCATGTAGTTCAAGATTGTGAAGGCAGGACCTCGATCCACCCATAAGACAAGATGGAGGTTCAGAAATATTATTTCTTCTGTCTGCCTCCAAAACCTCAGTGTTTAAAACAAGATTTTAGTACTTGGCATATTTAACATCCAACTGACAGTCACATTTCACTTCCAAATATTCAATATTCCTTCAGAGTAGAATACTTACTTTAAAACACACTGAAATAGGTGTATCTAATGCTCACCACATCATAGCAACTAACAAGTCACTTAACTACATCTTTTCAGTGAGGGACAGAACATAGCTCCCTAGTTTCACCTCCCTTAGATTTAGCCTTAGTCTCAAAATAATTGAATTTTTTCTAGCTCCTCTGCACAATAAACATTCCCATTTTTGTAAGAATCAAGGTACTACCCTGCACATAATAGCCTCCCTTCACTACGGAGTCTTGGTTCATCTCTTCAGCATGAAAAAAGAGGTATAGTGAAGACAAAGGAGTCTTGCTTAAAGATGTAACACAGTAAGTATTGCTGGACTCTCATCAAACTCTGGGAATTTTAGCAGGAACTTTTGCTACACAAACAGACTTACATCTGTTCACTTCCAACAATTTGCAAGCTAACCAGTGTAGGTAACAAAAGTAAGACTGGAGAAAGAAATGCAGTAATAAATCAGATTTTTTTTTTCATAACCAGAAAGGAATTATTTCAAATTCATAGACCTCTATAATATATCACATATAATGGCACACTAAGACATTGCAAATATTACAGAATTTAACAAAACTGAAGGTATGAAAAGGCATTTCAAAGATACTGAAACCGATCTATATGATATCACTGCAATTACATCCCAGTAGTATGATATATTAATAATTGGGAACAAAAATCACCTACTCAAGAACCTGAAAAGTTCCTCAAATAATTCAGATGGGTGACTTCTATTTCTCTTACAGATACAGCCTTACTTGAAGATTTCTCACCAACAATTCTTCAAAAGAATTTTACTGAGGCTTAGCCATTCATTTTGTAGACTCTTAATGCAATTATGTTCTGGAATTGTTTAGGATATTTTCCACGAAAAGTATTACTTTCACCTTTTACTGCTGACTTCAATTAGATTGACTCCTTGACCTGAAAAATTCATAATGTAAAAAAATAAAAAATTCTAACATACCTCTATGTAGAGAGCTGAACTAATCCAATATATAGCCACCTACTCTGTAGGATCATACCAGCACTCACACAAATGCTCCAGTAATCTACTCCTCCCCTTGTCTCAAACTGTGGTATAGACATAAAAAGCATTTGTAGCCTTTTAACAGGAGTGCTCTTGCAGAACTGAACTTGAGCCTAGCAATTCTTACGTATTTATTCTTTGGGGTCTGAAGTTTAAGAAACTCCCCATTTCTTCCAAATTAAAAGAATAGCCTCATCCTAAAGCCACCTAACTTTAATACGTTCTTCCTTTCACTGACATATCTGGAAGTGTAAGGGATTGCCGTACCATTCAATTTCTTTGCAAGATTTTCAGCTATAGTAAAATGGAAAAGCAGTCAGTCCAGCAGGCTCATGTCCAAACTACCACCCTGAAGTCTTGTCAAAGGCCCCATTGACCATGCCATAATTCAACTATATTAGATTTTATTTTTTGTAACCAGTTAATTATGTCAACTGTAGAACAGACTTCACATAACTAATGCAGCAGTGTTTCTTGGGAGGCTGCAAGGCTGCCAGCACAAATATTTCAAGGCTTTTACAGCAGCTAGTTTTTATGGTAGGGTCTCTCACATGCTGGTGTTTCAATCTTTATTGTGCTTAACATAAAGGAGAGATCTATGTCATGAGGATACTGTAAAGCTGCTTTTGAGTATTAAAACAGATTTTAAAATTAAATATTAATTGTTAGAAAAGCATACATTAACACAGAGACAAGCAGAACAAGACTCAGTGGCCGCAGTAAATTTAATCAGAACCCACACTCCATTAACAGCTGGAAGAGTTCCAGAAGCCGCCTGGGCTCTTGGCCATCTGCCAAGACCACTGATTGTGTTTAAAGTCCCCTGAAATTACAAGGATTTACTCGAATATGCCATTCTCCACTCTTGGTACTGTATTTACAATTTTCTTTTGTGGCACATATAAAAAGTAGCTGTCTACCTCACCACCAGTACACTTGCATGCTACAGATGTACGTAGTCAGACATACTCAATGCCACCTAAATTGCAACTCTGGCACATTTTACAAATTAACTGTAGGAAAGGCACTAGTGACACCTAACATCAACAAACCATAAGCAGCATCTAAGAATTGAACTCAAGTATGAAATTTAATCTATTGAGACAAAAATGAAAGCTTTCCAGCATTTACCAGAGCTATCTACAAGTACATTAGACACAAGCATCAAAATTCTTGTCCCAAAAGCTTCATTCAAGTCTACTGCTCATTAGTCATGGCATGCACTAATACACAGCTCTTACAACAGTGTTGTACAGAGAATCCTGAAAGGAGAAGGAAGTGTTAAAACTAACCACAGCACCTGAAAGTCTTTCATATCAAAATGAGAAGTTAGTTTGCCACATACCAAGAAATCTGATGAGTATAATATCCCCCAAGAACATCTGCCATGCAGTCATAATTCTCTCTAGAGATCTTCATATGATACAGTATTTTACTTAGGTAAGATATCAGAACATCCAGGTTATGAAAAATAAATAAAAATCAAGGCAGGTAGTGATGACTAAAAACTCTTGCAGAAACAGTGGTAGAAAGGGAAGCAGAAAACACCCCACAAAGCACAATACTGGTTCAGTTGCAGGTCCAGAATACTTTGGAAGTATTTGATGCACATGTCGTACATGGAGTCAACTCAACTCTGAATTCCTCAAGCCCACACCAAGATCTGCTGTCATTAAAGGAAGAGCAAGAATACTTGCACAAAGTGTGGGCATTACAACTCACACAGACTAGAAGCTGCTCTTGAAAGCGCATCGGTCCAAATATCTAAGTACCACCAGGTTTGACGTATGGAAGCCTAACAGCATAAGAAAGGGAAAATATTCATTGTCAGAATAACTCTTTCAAACTCAGAAGACTACTGCACAATACAATGCAGCACTACAGTGCTAACTTTGCTCATCACCTTCTCCAACACAACTCCATGGCAGAGTAACCCAGCTTGTCAGCCAGATCCAGCCTCCCACACCCTGGCATTCAACATGCCTTTTGTGGAGCTCAGCTGGTGACCTACCCAGACAGTAGCCAGCAGCAAGACCAGCTCAGGCTGTGGTTTTTCCAGCCTTTTGCTTCCCAGCTAAGCTCAATTACATGATTTGCCACTTGGCAAGCAGGAATAGTCCTGCCTCCTTTTCCCCTTTCTGTGAACAACCCCTTCGATCAGAAAGCAAGTTGATTCAGCCCATGAACCCAGCAAAAATGAGAACAAAACATAAGCCCAAAACACAGACTTTTTGCCAGATTAGTCTCTGGTCTTTTAGCAAGCTGAATTGATTTTACTGGAACATCAGACAAATACTAGAGCCAGCATAAACTAAGCAGTAGGAACTCAGCCTCCTTTTATTAAAGCCACAGACACAGCTGAGAAGGGCTTGATCAGAGTTATTTATCCCTGTACCTTAAGCCACAGGTAGCACTGCTGCAATTCATACTTCTGGGACACAGCCTAATAGAAAGACTGCATGAGAAAACACAAATAGGTCACTCAGGAGAGAAACCACTTGAATCTGAAGCATGTCTCTTATTGAAGCGGCAGAGAGAGGAGACATCAGTCTTTGAACAAAGGCAAATTAAAACAGTGTGTTGGACCAATAGTAGATGCTGAAGGTCTTTTTTAGTAAGCAGTTAACTATTAGATGTAACATGTAAAACATACAGCAGTGCACAGTGGCTGCACAAACACAGGTAATTTCAATTACAGTTCACTTTTTTCCCATGTAAATATTATACCTGCTTGCCCAAGATACTTATAGAGTAGCACTGCTGTGAGAGTCTTATAAGCATACCCAACACAAGTGAAGTTAAAACTGGGAAGGATAAGACTGAAGGGATGCAAGACTCCAAAGCCAAGAGTTTGCTCCTATCACAACAGGACAGACTCATTGTTCCTGCATCCTGCCAGGCAGTTCTGCATGTCCCTTTTGCACTGGCTGCAGTACTTGTCAGATCCCACCAGAAACTAAGTACTTAATTTCCTATAAGTATTTTCTCCTTCCTAGAAAACAGTTTGGCCAAAGGCACAATACTTAGAACAGTGGATTTTAAAAAATGGAAGAATAGAACCAAGACCAACAACAATTGCTGCTAAAAGGAGGTAAAAGTGAAGCAACATCTCAAAATGAACCACAAGTTATCCCTTCCAAGACTCCTACTAGGAGCATATAGTCAGAGTCCCTAAAGACATACAGATGCGAGCAAGCTAATATAGCATTACCTATCTGGGAACTTGTCATTCAGAGTAAGCATAAATTGTCCCTCAGGGGAAAGATTTACTAGAGACACAACCCTAGACTAGAAGGGGACACAGCAATGGAGGTGTAAGTGATGTACATTCAAAAATAAAAGGGAAGAGACTCTAGGCATGGAGAAAAGGATATAATTTCTGCAAAGAAGACTTTCCATAGTCTCATATAATGCCAGAAAGGAGTCTCATCAGAGGACTAATCAAAAGAAGTAGAATAATTTTCCCATTTCTTGACAAAGAGGCAGGGGAACAGTTTGCTCAGGTTTCCTTATCACTTACTGCAAAACCACAACATTACAGACAGAATACTATGATGGACTAAGTCCAACACATACATTTTTAGGTTCAGCTATAGACTAAAACTGGTGTCAGTGTCTCCCACTGGGAGAAACAGAAGCATTTCCAAGATAGCAAAAGCTATGATGGATATGGACTATCTGTATTCCAAAGGGATTTTTACAAAATCCCATGCCAGAGACTATACCTTCATTTCCTTTACATTTTAGTTGCCTAGAATTTGCTGCATATACATCTAAGAACATTTCCCCTAAAAGACCGATATTTAAACTGCCAATATCAGAGTTGTCAGATTTTACTGCTTCTTTTCTTGACAGAGAAAGTACAATATTGATTAAGTTTTAAGAGACTTGGTATCTCTTGTTAGAGGACAACAAGCTCAAGAATGGAAAGGCTTATTAGGATAATGCTGTTGGTAAAATCTATAGAAGCAGAAACTTCAAGCAGCAGCTGAGAGAGATTTCACTTTTTCATCTATTGCTCCTCCTCTTGAGGATCACCATTACAACCTTCCAAGTTTCAAAATCACTACCCTCCGTGCAGGGAGAGAAACCAACAGAGTACAAAAAAGGATCTGGTTCACAGCTGGCATAGACCAAGGCTTAGCCTTACCTCTGCAGCAAAGCATCAAACAGCTCAACTCCCAGCATGCCTTGCCCACTGTTCCCAGCAGTGCTGGCATCCCATTCCTGTCCTTTCTGCTCCTCCCTGCCTGCCTTCACACAGGGTTAGTTTTCAGCAGGCAAGCAGCCGACCTGGCTGACCAGAGACACACACACACACAGCTGGCAGCTGGGCTCACCTGTGGAAAGGACAGGTTTTAGGGAGGCCCACACTCGTGATGAAGCCATGCTCTTATATTTAACAACTTGGCCAGAAATCAGAAAAACACAACTGAAAACCACATAATCCCCCAAAGAAAATTCCCCTCTAGTCTGTAAAACACCCTTCCTCTTCCATATGTGGAGAGTGAAGGTGCAATGCCAGCTTTAGATCCTTGGAAATCTTTAGGAGGGAAGGCATTACAGTGCAGTATTACTGGTGTCAGGTTATTTCATACTTCCTGACCTTAAGTACACCTTGGAAGGAGGGGGAAGCCAATAAATAATTTAAATAGTTCATTAGCAAATCACCATGTAAAATTAACAAGATTAAATGTCTTTGGTTTCATACTGCTAGAGCTAAGTGACAAGGAAAGTGTCACTTAGGTAGAAGATGTTTATACTCACACAGGATATATTTTATATTTACAATAGTCATGCAACAATTTTGCAGTCATGGCCTGGATAATTGAAGATGACTAACAATGTTGTGGGGTTTTCGTTGATGGTTAGCTTAACTCAGCTTTGGAGTAATCTCACAGTATTTTTTATTTCATTCAAATTTTTGGTGGCAATTACCATTCCAAAACTTCAGACATCCACAGCATGGGCACCTCTCTCTAATCAGTCACATTGGATGCTTTAAGAGCAGATTTCAGTGTCCATGACCTGTGCCAGCTTGACTGGCCCAAAAGCAGAGCTGCAGGATGGATTTGTTTGACTGCACTTCCATCACTGTTCCATTTACCATGCCCCTCCAAGGTGACTGCAAAGCTGTCTGCTCACTGGGGGAGCTGTGAAACAGGTACCTTGTGCAAGAATGAGCACTGCCAACTCCACCAGAAGACCCAGTCAGATACTCCTAAGCACTTTCCTTTGTGCATTACTTATGCAAATACATGTAAATGCACAGGATCTCAAGGCTATAGGAAACACTTTAGAAAGCAGTAAGTTTATTAGGCAGGAAATCAGCTTATCTGTTCTGGAAGATACAGTAAAATTCAACAATACCAATCCTTTGGATAGTTCATTAAAAAAAATGAAAAACTTGCTCCCCTCAGTTACGTAGTGACAGTGCTGCAACTCACTGCACACTGTTTATTTCATGTTCAAGGAGTCCAAAAGTTGAGTATTTTCACTCCTGGTTTGTCTGGCCCCTTTTGTCCACCCTACCTCAAGCTCTGAGACACTAGATATATCTGAAAACGTAAATAAAACTGCATGTTTTTCAAAGAGTGGTTAAGAAGTCTCCCACAAATTGTAGAGAGATTGATGTATGGCATAACTACATCAACAACTATGCTCTAACAAACTTTAGCATTCCTGGACTAAACAAACGTCAACAGCTGAGCGATCATTTCCATAAACTAAGTACCCTACATGGTTACAGCGCACAGAATAATATTTCAAGTATTTGACACATCAAGAACTTCAGGAGAGAGAAAAACACTACTACCCAGACAACTACTATTACTCCATACTGCACGGTATGGAAAAGCAGGATGCATCAAAAGCATGGAGCCAAGCTCCAGATACACTCCACAGTACCCAGAAAGCCAACTACTTGCATCCCTCAGCAGAGCTGCCTAGCATGGGAAGTTACACAGCAACTTCTGTGAAAAACTTATATTCAAGTACGGGGAAAAACAGGAAGCATGAATCTGACAAACATTCTGAGCTCAGACTTGCCAGCTAGGGAAGCAATGGTAAGTTGTAGAGAAAATGTAGCTCAAGGATCATGCTTTACTATCTTGGCTCTTGGTTGCTTCTTCCACCTACTTGAAGCTATAGTATTAAATGTCATCATCCAAGTGATCCATGCCAGCTTGCACCACTATTTGAGTCTTTTTGCAATAGCAGGTGAATAAAATCAGGGAAACCTTTGCAGTGAAACTACTTGTCTTTATGAGTAGCTGTACAACTTCATTTTGAGAACTCCACACAACCAAATTATATTCTTCCTTTGATGAAGGGCCTAGGGTTTTTATTTTTTAAATACAGTGCTTCCCATGTCAGTAATTAGTGTGTCCCAAATTAATTCTTTTCAAAGTTGTTGACCAGCAAGTCCAATGTTCACAGAACATTTCAAACTCCCCCACTTTTTTATTCCTTTTATTTTTTTGAGGAATAGGCTATATATATTTCAAGACTATCAGCGAGATGCAGATGATCCAGATTCCTTTCAGTTTTGCTTATCAAAAGGCCACTATTGGTCAGAACACAAGTCTGACTGAAGAACAAGCAATCCTGAAATCTCAGTTATGTGCTTATATGTGACACAGACCTCCTAGATGATGTCTTCAAGTCAAAAGGGGTCCCATGGCAACACAAACAAAAGCAAGTAGGTTACTTCAGGTGTTACTTTCCACCATCTGAATACAAGGATGTCTATGCCCTTGTGTCCAGGTTTCAGCTGACATCTTGGCCAACTCAACTACAGAAAGTAACACACATTAAAATATGATGGTTTAAATCAATGTCACCTTGTAAATAAAAAAAACCACAGGATCTCTTAAGCAGTGAATGTAGTTTAAAAGTGAATTTTAGCCTTGCTATTGAGATAATCATATGCATATAGCAACAGCAACTTCAGTAACTGAATTACTGTCTGTCAGCTAGACATATCTCTATATCCCTCATCTGTTTTTCATTTCTGAACTTCTCACCACTGCACTGCCACAAGAACAGTATGCTATCTTGTGACAAAATTAAACAAGAAGAATGTCTTCACAACCCTAGTAAGTCTTAAGGCACATGGATAAAACAAGCATTTTTACATGTCAAATACTATAAGGATGGCTTAGCAACTTCAGCAATACAAAGACACCCTCCAAACTACCCATCATTACATACATTCTACTGTAAAACATAAACGTGGCTTTTCAGGAAGGAGTCCCTACGTTTTGAAGGGCATTTATAATGGGGTAAAGAAGACCTCAGGCACATTGCTCCAGAGTAGTTAGCAAGAAGCAGCCCATTTTAAAGGAGTCATCACCCATCAGAACCCAACGGATCTTCAGCTTTCAGGTGACCAGCACATCATGCAGGAGCAACCACTACTTTCAGGCTCTTCTAGTAACTTCTTAGGTGCTTAACCTTTAATTGTGAAGTCAGTCACATTCAGCCAGGAACCTCAGCAAGTCATTCACAGGAAAATGAAAAACTTGACTTAAATATGAAAGTCTGAGAGATTTCCTCAACAAGACAGGAATATTAAAAATATCCTATCGAACAACATCTTCCAAGGAGAAAGTTGCAATTTACTTCTCTGAAAGATTCATTAAGTACAAAAATCATGTCTGAAGAGTAATTAGCTTGTAAAGTGAACTAAAAGCACCAACACCAATCCCAGGTAACTGTTGTAACATGGGGAAAAAAACCTCAACAGGTGGGAGAGATTGTGGAGAAGGAAGTGAAATCCACCACACTCACACCAAGAAAAAGGCATAGTGCACTAGCAATAGTCAAGATACTCAATATTTCAATACTGTTTTGCTTTGATGTACTACAACAGAACAAGCAGAGGAGGGTCAAGGGGTTCGGGATTCTGTGAGCTCAGAGACATCTGAACCCTATTAACATCCCTGAACCAACATAGCCTGAAGGACATTGCTCACTCAAATGAAATAACCAGCCACAACTGCCTGCAGCTGCAGGTAGAAAGAGAAAGCAGCATTGTTGAATCAGCTGAAGCCCAAAGTAACAGCTGGTAAAGCTGCTATATCAGGAACAGCATGGGCAAGAGGTTCCAGATTCAGCAGCTGCAGTGCTTTTTGCCCGCAAGTAGGTACATGGGTTTGTTAACAAGCACTAAGGTTTTGTTTCTGTAAATTACTTCCTACCACTTGTCTTCTGTGAGCCTGATGAATATCCAGAAAGCTTTTCTTGTTTGGTCCTGTCCACTGTGTAATCATAGGAGAAGGCTGGTTAACATACCACACACTGCAAAGTGAATCATGAGTCAGACTGAAAGCACATTAATCTGACAACTCTGCTTAAGACCTAAAAGAATTATTAAACAAGAAAATTTATTTTCAATTCTCCTCTGCTGCTGAGGGCAGGGGGGAACACATACTGAGAGCAGCAGGGAGACCCTAATTTGCATCAGCCCCAAGGCACTGCACAGGAAGTTGGTGTGGAGCATCTGACACTGCATTTCAGTTTGAGTGAGTCATTTCTTAGTCCTCTACCTGCAAGTTCGCAGTGACTGAGGAGGTTTGGTATGGGCTTTCCAGTAAAGTCAGCTTGTCTGAGACTGCTGTATTTCCCAGAGAGACAAACAGCTCTTTTGAATAGCCAGCTGACACAGCATGTGCTGATAAATCCTTCCTCTTCCAGAAGTAAAAATAGATATCCCATTCCTCAACTCAACTGTTTTCTCAAATTTTGGTATTTTGCAACTTGGTCTCTCAAAACTAGCTCTATATTCAGCTCAAAATACACAAAGTCAGAAAGACCGAAGTGGGAAGCTCAGAGATTAGCAACCCTTGCTTTTGTTATGTCAATCTTCTGACTTTTGCTCAGCTCCAGGAAACCATAATACATGAGATTTGCACATTGTAAAGGCTCAACAACCACAAACGTCAACAAGTATTTCTTTCTTGGCTCCTCTAGAAAATTTTGTTATAATCATCCAGAACCCAACTCACAAGGGTCACACCACACCATAACACCAATAAACACTAACTACAGAAAACTTACATTTCTGAGAGAGAAAAGAAGCACACTGAACAAATAAAAAGCACAGCCAGCAACATTGACATCATAGCCTGCTGTACCAAAAATGCTTTGGTACCCACATGATCCAGCAAAGGTCTACAAAACACTGGACAACATGATTATTGAGGCTTGGCACCACAAGCTGATCAGACATTTCTCAATTTCAGTTCAATATAGTAAAACTATTAATAAGCCACTTTCTTTTAACTGGTCTTACGCTAACCAAGTTGGGTATTTTCCTCTCTCCCCTCTCCAAAAAAGAAAACCCAAAAAGTCAGCAACTGCTACAGCCACATACATGATAGCCTGCAAGAGACTATTTAAGGTAGGATTCTCAAGAATTGATATTGTTCAGAAGTTCTTCCAGATGTTAGCATTTACCTCTAAAAGAAACCTCAAAAACTCCAGCCCCTAGGAAACCATTACTACTTTTCTGAAGATACTTAGTCTCTGGATATGCAAGTTATGAAGTTAGATGGTTCTAAAAACCAAGATGCAGAGGTGACCAGAAACCAATGGGTACAACACAGACACTTCTGTCTTTTTCAAAATACACAACTATTTCAAGAGGCTAAAATAGTTGAGAAAGGTCTCCCCGTTGAAAGTGCAGAATCCACAGTGAGAGTTCTCTACTCAAGTGGGGTTTTTTTACTGTGGACAGCAGTTTAACTTGAGGTTACTACACATGAAACTGAGCTATAGATAGGAGATCAGCAGACAGTCAAAGAGCCCACACTAGAGCTATACAAGTCCCTCCAACTGTCCTAAGTTACTATAAAAAAATCACCTCGAAGTACATGCACATCAGACTCTTCCCTTTATGCTCCCTGAAGTGTTTGCAGTTCCTCTTTTAAGCTGGGACTGACACTTATGAATATGGCCTTTTGTGGTATACAACCCCTAGCCCACTCACTTTTCTGCATTTGTTTTTCTGTTAGCATATCTCCCCAAATAAAGTTGCCATGGGATCAGAGCAGTACCAGAGAGAATGGAAACCAGTCCAGCAGCCCCAGCTTTAGAAGGCTTCAGTACTATGGAGGCTGTAGTTTGTCTAACCCTACGCTAGCTGAAACTGGCACTTCCTTACAAGGAAGTTATTTTCCTCCATCTCTTCTGTTTTTGCATCAACTCCACATTCTTTGTGCTGGCACAGCTGTTTCCATAGCTGGGCCATGAACTTCAATGAATTATGGTCCATCTAAAAAACTCCTCAAAATTTATTACTTTTGCTGGATTATTACTTCGGAGCTGAGTAATAACTGATAAGGAAAACAGATATCGCTGAACTTGGTAACCAGGAAGACTGGAATGGCAGAGACTTGATTGATAAAATGCAAACACAGGTATAGCAGAGTTGTGAGACCGCATTGACTAAGACATCAGGAGGGTGATGAGGAAAAGTGAAAGACTAAGGACAGTTAGCTCAAGCAGCTGAAAGGTGGTTCTGTAAGTCCCAGTCTCACCAAGGAGCTCCACAGGCTTTCAATAATGGTATATAAGGGAATGTGATTTTTTCAGTTTTGTCTTACAGTCTAAAAGGATCATGCATATACTCACAGCTGTGAATATTAGGATTGCCTTGGGAACTTAAAGTGCACACAAAAGAGTTGGACTAGACTAATTACCTTGCCTGAGTACACTAGGTAACTGTTCACCAAGCCTGATGAAAATCAAGTACTCTAGAAGGTGTATGATCATTAAGTACTTCTACTGCAAACTATTCAACCCCATACGTTGAAGACAAAGCTAATGTTTTCTTTTCAGTTTCAGATCCATCACTACAGCATTCAGCTACTTCAAACAATTTTCATGATGCCCTTATTAAGCAATCTCTCAACACAAAACCAATTAACTTATTATAGAACAACCCAGGCTTTACAGGAAGATCATAAGACAGTTGAACACATAGCAAACCACATGCAAGAAGTCACCATCTCAACAATTCAAAGCTAACCCATTTCACCACATACCAGGATGCAGACTATGAAAACTAACAAGGTTTGTCATTACCATCTCATAGCAAGGCAGCAATTTCTTGGACTGCTTCAACTATTTTGCTAAGTGCAAACACATGGTTTACTAACAGTGAAAATGAAGAAGAGAAATCAGAACTTGTGTTAGACATTTGTATAGCAAATACCAAGTAAAAGAAATGGAAACACATGGAAATATGCCTTGGAAGTAAACATAAAATAATGAGTTCATACTGGAACATGGAAATTAATATGTACTACTTTCAAACCTTTAAAACCTAATAGTTAACAACCAAGATGCGTAACCTCTCAACAAGTCAAGATATCCACAAGCCAAAATGACTACAACTCCCGAGTGCTTAGTTTTGGCAAGATTACACTGGAGAGCTGTAAATAATGACTAGTTTCACCTTACTCGAAAGTTGTCACGAGGTTGCACAACATACAGCTAGCGTATGGATCCCTAAGGCACAAGATGTTTTCAAGGAATAACAGAAAACAGGACTATAGAGCAGAAACTGAAAAATGGGGTGAGTCAGTTATTGTAAACAAAGTTTGCCACCCTGAAACTACAGAAGGAAAATAAACATCTACCGAGCCCTGGCCAATGGGCATAATGCAAGTGGCTGCTTTAATGAGCAAGGAATTCAAAAATAATACCCTTGAGACTCTTAAGGCATCTGGTGCAGGATACTCAAATAAGACAACTAAATTGAGCCAACAAAACAAATTCATGCTGCCTATTTGCTTCACAGAACATTGTCCAGCCCTCTCTGCTGGGGTTAATGAAATTCAGTTTCAAAAACCCGCAGGCAAAAAAATGACCCTAGCCTTTGCAGCGCCTTATCTTGTAGTTTGGGAGAAACTACAGAAAGCAGTTTTGAAACTGCTGTCAGAGCTTTCATGGCTCCTCCACTCTCATCCCTAACAGAAGCTATTGTATGTGTCCCTTTCAATAGTATACAGAAGGACATGAAATATCACTCCCATTTGTATTTCATGGAGGCATGTTTACTACCCTTAACTTAACCATAATATTTACAATTTTTTATTTTTACTAGTCCATCCACTCAGTTGCAAAAGCAGTATCAAATTAATTTCTGCAGTACACAGAGCTTGACACCCAAAAAAGAACCAAGATTTCAATAAATTGCTCTTCCTGTTCTGCTTCCTTCTATATGCAAACATCTGGGCTGAGTGCCCAACTGACTGTTTTAAAATAGTTTTAATTGCTTTATTATCTGCTCTGATGTAATCAATGCTTTTTAATACATTGTTTCTTCCGGCTTCTTAGAAAGAGCCTTCTCCCACAGTCCAACACCACCTCCATTAAACAATTCATAAGACGGGGTTTTTTTTCCGAGCTCACTGTTTAAAATCCCGATTAGTACCTTTAGCTTTACTTTGCCTTAGTTTTGAAAAGCCACTTATAACACAGCTGCAGCAGTGATGTTCTGCACTAAATACAAATAGTAAGAACACAGCTGTCAAGTGACTAGTAGCCCTCTCCACCCCAAGACAGTTTCCAACCAACCTGTTGTGCTGACAGCCAGAGCCATGAGTCAACATTATAGTCCCATATCCTCAGGGTGCCACCACTCACACCATCATTTAAGACTACATTAAAAATATGGACACAAGTTATCAACTCCTCTAACTTATGAAGCCATACCATCAGTACTAAGTTCTGTGGGCTTGTTTTTGTCAACTGATCTCACCCTTTGTTTAATGAAAACTAATCATAAACATGTCATTTTTATTCCAAAGGGCATAACCTAGTTTTCAATTATTTAGGCTTCATCTTCTATGGAACAATGCAATAACATTTTTTTAGTGTCATTTTCCTGCATGTACAATGTTTCAGGCTAGAAAGTTCTCAGGAGAGATGCTGCTAAGTCAGGACTAAGAAGTCATTTATGCCACAACCAAGAGGTTCCACTTTACCTGACAAGCTCTCCAGTGACATGTTAAAACATAAGGACAGGCATTAATAAGTGAACTACTTGTGTATTTGTCTGGATAAAAGTTTGTAACAGTAAAGACCAGTATACTAGCTAAAAAAACCCCAAACTGAAAACTGACTAGAACAGACACTTTGTAGCTTTCTGCAGATACAGAAGCATTCTTAATGTGAACAAACATATCTTACTGCATGAGAGGGGAGGAAAGACGCATTTACTTGTCATGCTTTCCCCCTTCCCCGTTTCTAACTCTAAAGGTGAAGGAATCCAGGGGGTACACTGATAGATAGGAGTCCCACACATCTCTTTTTATTATTCTGTCCTGGTGTTCCACTTCTGTTAAAAAGATCAAGCAAGATTACAAGTGAGAGTGCAACAGTAGCATCAAGCTCACAGCGCCTCATGTGAGCAGTTGAAGAAGGTCGTGGAGTTTATTATGTGTTGAATTCTTTAACCACAGAAAGTACACTCTTTCTGATGTACTCCTCAAAATGCTGGGGGGAAGTAATTTTATCCATGTAGTCTTGTTGCTCTGCTTGCTTATTAGGCAGCAAGTGCTAGTGAGAAGTCAGGCACTGTTAAATTTTTGGATCAGCTTGTAATCTTCCAAGAAACAGATGGCGATTACAGATTCCAGGGGCTGGGGTGGGCCGTTTGTTTTTGGTTGGGTTTTTTTGGTTGGTTTTTTTGTTTTTGTTTTTGTTTTTTTGGGGTTTTTTTGTGTGTGTGTGTGTGTGTGTGGTTTTTTTTTTGTTTGTTTGTTTGGGGTTTTTTTTTGGTTTTTTTTTGGGGGGGTTTTTTTTCGCTTGTACAGTATGCTCTATAACTTCATTAGGCATTCATGCTCTTCTCCTAAATACATTTAAGTTAATGGTTGACACAGTAGGCAAGCTCTCCAGCAGTCTGTTCTTTAACCTCAAAATAAGTTACAAAAAACCCCACTTGTATTCGTTTTCTACTATCTTTCAGGGTGATGTTTTGAAGGGCCTAAGCCTACAAATTCCCAGCTTTCCTAACAAGCTCCTAACAGAAGCAGACAATCAATTCTAATTGCACACTCACCATCATTGTGCCTGGGATGATTATCATAGGATGCAGAAAACACAGAATCTGTGGCTTTCATTTTTAGGCACAGGAAACAAGGATGGAAGAATTACTTCCAAAAGCACTAGGCAACAAGTTACATGCCACCTTCCTTCCCTCTCCTCCTTCCTACAGTTATTGGAAATCCAGCAGCAGCGACAATACAAAGGGAAGAATAAGGACGTTATTTACCACATCAGTTGTAAATGAAATACAATTATGTTAGCTTGTTAAAAATATAGCTTTAAGTCATACTAACCACTGAGTTTAAATATTTATTTCAGTAGCACAGCCAGATTATCTTTCACACAGGGTAAAAGACCAAGATAAAATCAACTGTTAATGATGCAGATGCCTGCAAGATCCAAGCACTGACAATTAGTCTTTGCTGCAACAAGTCATCAGTATTATAATCAGATCTACAAAATGGGACACAGTTGCTTTCCCTTTCACTTAGCAGGAAGCTTCATTCCACAGCATATGTCAGAACACTGAGAAATGAATTTACAGCTCTGAATGTGAACACATTTTTTCTTGCTTCGTAAGACATTCGGATAATGTTCACATGTTTTCCTCTCACATGCCTTTTGAAGTTATTACTGAATTTGACTGCATTACCAAGCAGGATTTTGCATTAGGTATCTCTCTACTTCTACCTAAACAGCAACTGAGAGTTGCTTACAGTTTCTTGAATGGGGGGGCAGGGGGATAATTGATAAGAACCTTGGGTAACAGAGATGCCTCTGCAAATTTTTCCCCCATTAAGAATTCACACCTCTGCTATCAGCCCTCAGCTTTGTGGCACCAATGTTCAAGTTTTCCCTTTAGACTCATGTTTCCTCCTAGGACAGGAGAGTTAAGAGAACAGTTTTTATATTTTTTCCTTAACTTCTTCACACATTCAATTTCAAACTCTGAAAATCCTCCAAAACTCAATAATCAAATCCAGTCCTGAGATTAAAAAGTTAATACACCCGCAGAAAAATCATCTTTTTCCTTTATATCTCCACTAAGTGTTTCTTTCCAAAACACGCAGCAGTGTCAGAAATGTAGGAACTGCATCTAACTTCACTGTTTCGATATATAGGCATTCCCCAAGACAGTTAGTAAGACTCAGACTTTTATTGTCTCATTAATTGATAGGCACTGCAGGTAGTCTTAAATACAGTTTTTCAGATTATTACTGTTCTAAGTTTAATTACTATCATCATGAACTATGATCTATGCTCAGTTCCTAGACTAGCCTTTGCTTATAGATTTCTGTTTATTCTGCTAAGAAACCTAAGGATCCTTAATTCCTGTTCCTAATTAATCTACACACATTGTTTGTATTTCTCCCATGAGTAACTCTTATTTGTGATAACAGAGTTAAACCATGCTGCACACTTACTTCCATTTGCTGGACAGTGCCACATGAAGCATTACAAAATGACAGGAAAAGCATCTAACAGAGGAGCCTGCAACACTTCAATGCTGCATTCTTGGCCAAGAAAAGATGTTTAATTTGGATGCATCAAATTAACTTTTTTTTTCCCATGCTCTCTCATTCAGAGGTATTTCGCTTCCACAGGGCCTCCAAGCATTACTCATGACCACATTCTGCAGCAGGGTAAGGAAATAGAATTCTATCTGCAGAACACAACACATATACACACCTACAACCATCTCCTTCATGTGAGCATGAAGGCTCTTTTCTCTGAGCCTGTTTTGTTGCTGGTGTTGTTTTTTGAGCCTCTCCAATGAAAGGATTTCAGTTCACAATTTTGAATCTTCTGTGCATGAACCAACACACTTTATCACATTTTCTACCGGGAACAGCTATGCACACTACAGCAGATGGTTTGCAGGATGGTGATCACATACAGTGTTGTGTTTGTCACTATTTACTTGGTTATTATTTGTACTGAAGAGGTCTTTCCTCTAGAAGTAGTGGCATTTCCAGTGTGAACTCACATAGCAATGAGCTGTTGCAACAGGAAGATCTCTGTTTTCATCAGTGATCATCTCCCTCTCTCCTCAGGGAGACAGTGAACAGCTAGCACACGCTGCCATTCAGTACAAGTCACTCACCCTGCAATTACCAGCTTGCATGCTTTCATTGAAGAGGACCGTTTGGGAATTTTTCTATGAATAACACTAGCCACTAAAGAAGGAGCAAAAGAAATTCGTGTATTTAAGCCCAATTCAAGCAAACAGAATATCATTTTTATATATTATATACACATTATATCATATATTATATATATAATATCTACAATTAAAGGTATTTCTGCTTTGTAGATAAATAACTACTGTCTTATCAGTTCGTGACATAGGATGTCACTGCTCACAACTGACCTACAGAAAACTTGAAATCCTTTGTCACCATTTCCTACGGCTCACAAAGCTACCTTAAGCAGACTATTCAACTTCACTGGAGCTTCTCCTCTGTCTAGTACGTACAGCCAAAGCATTTCCCCATGATCCTGACTTCAGGCACTGTACTGTTTAACACAGCTCTAACAGGGCTCAGTCTTGATGCACAGACTCCAGGCTTTGGGCAAAAACTACTGAAACATCCACAGAGGGGAAAAAAACTCATGCGATATGGATGCGTAGAAAACAAAAGGAGCAGCGAGTTAATACTACAGGCTGCTCTGCCGGTTTCATGTGGCTGTTACAAAATTTGTAGTCTAATCTCAAATTGTACACTGACATTCTTACAGGCTCGTTACACAGCAGCAGACGTAACCCATGCAAACCCAACACAGGCGCACAGGCTTCGCTCCGCCAGCAGAAGGGAATACGTTTTTTGTTCAACTGCCCTGATACCCAATTTTTGGGGATCTTTGGGCTCTACACTTTAAACCTGCTACGGTGGCTATTTAAAGATGTAAAGCTGCAACCTGAGCCTCATAATGCCCAAACCATGCGACATCTTCACCAGGCTCCCAATTTTAACGCAGACCAGCGCCCAGCCGGGGGTTCTCCCGGAGCCCGAGCCGCCCGTCCCCGCAGGGTGATGGAGCACTTCACAAATGGTGCAGTTCTGCCGCCTTACCACACCAAGCCCTTCCTCCTCCCCTCCCCCGCGCACACCAGCAGCGGGCACTTGCCGAAACGAACTGCACGGACACCGGCCGAACTTGGCCAGTTCCCATTGATAACCGGGATTTTTCCCAACTGCAGCACATCCATGCGCCGCCCGCGCGCGGCCAGCGGCAGGAGCGGAGCTGCTCGGGCTCCGCTCACAGCACCGTCCCCTCCCGCCCGCTGCCACCGAGCGGAACCGCGGGGCGAAAGGGCGGACACGGGCTACCCGCAGGCACTCGGCACGGCCCCGCGCATCACCCGCGCCCGGGCAGGGCACTGCAGCCGCTCCCCACCGCGCTCCCCACGCTCGGTAACGCGCTCCCGGCCCCGCCGGGGCGAAAGGCGACAGCCGGCGGGGGGGGGCGCGGGGGGCCGGGGCCGCCC
>VZTI01001639.1:20014-39183 GCA_013397865.1 Struthidea cinerea | reverse complement strand
CGCCCGCCCCGCCCCCGCGGGAACCGCGGAGCGTCAGCTCTGCCGCCCCACTGCGCATGCTCCCCGCGCGCGGCGCCTGCGCGGCCGCGGGCAGTGAGGGAGCGGGGCCGCCCGCGCCTCCCTCCCCTCAGGGAGCGCGGCCTGCGGAGATGGGTTGCGGTGCCGCCCGGGGGAGAAGGTGGTTCTCGTCCGCTGCCGTCCGGTCCTCACTCCCATCTCCAGTTCTCTGGGAAACCAGGCCTGTCGTCGCCCTTGTCTTTAGCTAGCTAGTCGCTCACACCGTAACTTTGTGCAGTTTGTGTGATAGTTACGCCGGTTTCCAGTTCCCTCTTTGTAAAGGGACCTGTAGGAATGAGAGGGACCTCTGAGGCAGGGCTTTACCAGCTGCTCCCGCCCCAGCTCGGCTCCCTGAGCAGAGCGGTTCCTTACAGCTGGCGTGCAGTTATTACAGAAAGCTTGGTCCTATGCAGGAGTATTGCACCCCTATGACCTCACTGTCCCGTTATACCCCCAGCAGAATGTTTCTTGACTGCTTCCATGGCCACAGAGGATGTGGTCAGTGACAGGCGACATCCTGCAAAGGCGTATCTGCTCAGCTCAGAAATAACAAACACCACGTACACTTTGCTCTGCTGTATAGTGAGGAACTCCAGTGACACCTGCCATCACTGTTCAGGGTCAGTACCCACGGGTAACGCAGAGCATACATCTCCGGTGCTTTTACAATAACTCATCCATCTGCTTCTGAATAACATAAACTGACCTGTCTGCTGTAGATCTTGCTTTGTTCATCAGTTGATACTTCAGCAAGGTGACCAGATCCTTAGAGAGAAGCAAGAGCAGGGCTACTCCATGAGGTGGACAAACCACCAGTGAGGGTAATCCCAGTGCAAGCAGTGCCCTCAGTGACAAGGCATGGTCCCAAAGGGCCCACACTGAGTGGGCAGGGTGCTGGCAACAGCACACGTCATATCAGCAGTCCCAGAGAAGCTGAGGTGATGAACCAGGTCCCTCCAGGAAGGCACAATGTAGGCACAGGGTCTATCCAGGGCCAGAAATGGAG
This sequence comes from Struthidea cinerea, assembly GCA_013397865.1. Taxonomy (NCBI): domain Eukaryota; kingdom Metazoa; phylum Chordata; class Aves; order Passeriformes; family Corcoracidae; genus Struthidea; species Struthidea cinerea. The sequence continues at coordinate 38,120 of VZTI01001639.1, read as the reverse complement.
GTGCAGGCAAGCTACCTAAAAGAGAGATCCAAGGTATAGCCAGAATACAGAGCTGGAGACAGGTATGCCTACAACATAGCTCAGGCAAAGACCTAAACCGTGCCCTACCTGATCTTAAGTGGAGGTCCTGGGCAGAAGGTGTTACCAGGTGTGGCTGTTCAGGGCAACTAAGGTCAATACATGAGTCTGGGACCCCAACACAGACTTACATAAATTTAAAAATGTGTTGCACCTCTATTTTTCTTTTGCCATTGTGATCTCAATGGCAAAGTTATCTATCATGCTGGAATCTAAACCAGTAGTGTTTAATCTCCCTCCTGCATAGAAACAGTTACTGGGATTTATTATATCGTCCCTTTCCTTCATCTTATGGAGAGTAGGACAAAAGAGAGATGTATTTGATTTTCTGTCTTTTTTTTTTAGCAGAATTACTTAGGAGTTACAAAGATACTAAACTGTTATTTTTTTCTTGAAAATAGATTTGACAACAAAAAAATCCCTTATATTCTGCTGCAGTCAATGGAAGCAGCTGAGTAGTCAGCACCTTTGAATAAAAGCAGGTCACTTAGATGCCTAAATATAGATTTGAAGTCAGACTTTCGGAAGAGTTCAGTACCTACCTTATCCCTTACACTATGCTTAGAACATGACATCTGAGCATCGTGCAATGCTGCACACATCAACGCAACTAACATCTGCCACATATGTGTCTTTCATCATCTTTGCAGAGTAAATCCACGTAGTGAAGCATTTTGGTTTATAAATAATAAATAATAAATAGCAAACATTTTAGTCGGTTTTTTATAGGGAAGGCTGAGGAAGGAATTTGCTCTTTTTTTCCGGAAGACTTTCTTGTCATCTTGGCCTACATTCTAAAGAGCTCTTCCCTGCAAATATGAGTTCTCACTAAAGAAGGTTGTTTTATCAGAAGAATAAAAGATGTTGACCATAACAATTACAGCAGAATTTTAAAAATTCCAGGGCCTGGGCTATCTACATGACAAGGTCTGAGGAAAAGATTTGTCCTCTTCAATTTTAAGTACCACGAACAAAGATGGTTGCCTGTACTTTCCTTTCCTGTAGGAACCACTGTGGGCACAGGTTTTCCACTGAATCCATGACATAGATGCAGCTGGAAACAGGGGTCGCTTGAAGAGACAAAACTTGGTTGCACTTGCAGCCTACACTCCTTTTGGGATGTCTCTTTCCCTCAATTGTAATCCTATCCCTTAAAATAGAACAGAGGCTGAGGCCCTCCAGCCAGTGCCCAAAGTAAAAATTTTCCCAGTCCACTTCTTGCAGCCTATACTTCCCTTTCAAATCCCGTTTAACTCACCTTCAGCTGGAGCTCCAGGGCTCTCTCTCCCCCAGGTCTACCACTAACCCTGAGGGCAAACGGAAGTTTATGCTGAGTCACAATGCAGGGTCCCCAGCCATTGCCCACACCAAAACATTGTCACAGCCACATTCCTCTCACAATCTATCCCTTCCTTTGACATGTTCCCTTTTAAGCCCCCTCCATCTGCAGCTCTAGGCTCTCTCTGTCCAAATGCCCACCTTAACACAGATCTTTAGACCAGGACCCCCAGCCAGTGCCCTCAATAAAATATTCTCCCTGCCCCATTTTCTCTAACCCACACCTGTTTTTTTTAAGAGATCCTTTCTAGCTCCATTCCAGCTGTAGATCCAAGTCCTCTGTGTCCCTCAGCTCTAACCTTAAGCCTCAAACAAACCATATGCTGGGCTTCGGATGTGGTGCCAGTGCCCACACCAGGAAGTTCTTGCTGCCAAGTTCTTCTGGCAGCCTACACTTTCCTGGGACAGTCACTTTCTAGCACTGAGCCAGCTGCAGCTGTTCTCTCTTTCGTTCTGTCAAAAGTAACCTCAAACCTCACCCGACACCTAGAAGTTATGTTGAGCCTTGGACCAGACCCCTCAGCCATTTCTTCTACTTACAAGTTTTTGCAGGCAAGCTATCCCTGTGGTCCAAGCTTTTCCCTATTAGCTGCTCTCACCAAGCCTCCCTCCACCTGGAGCTCTAGGCTCTCTTGGCTCCCAGCACCAGCCCTAACCCTCACACAAGCTGTATGGTGGGCTTCAGACCAGGACTGCTGAGCACCAGTTACAACAAAAAGTTCTTGCAACAAAGATCTTCCTGCACCCCAGGTGTCCTAGGCCTGTTCTAACTGCAGCACTACACACTCTTGTGTTATCAGAAATAACCCCAGCTGTAACGCCAGCCATAAGAGTAGGCCAAGCCTCAGACCAAGCAGCCCTGACAAGCTCTCCTTGAACTTAGACTTCCTCTTAAAAGCCCCTCTCTAACTCCCCTCCTGTGGAATGTTAGGCTCTCTCCTTCTCCCAGCCCTAACTCTAATCCTAATGTAAACATAATCAAATGCTGTCACACCCCCTCCCCCCCCTTTTAATTCCCAAGCCAAAACAGTCTCCCAGCCAAGTTCTCTTTGCAGCCTACCTCCTTTCTAAGTCAACTCTCAGTGCAGCTCTAGGCTCTCTTTCTTTGCATGGCAAGGTTTCGGTAGTGTGGGGGGCTATAGGGGTGGCTTCTGTGAGAAGATGCCAATCCACGCTGGAGCAGTCCGCTCCTGAAGGACTTGCATCCTGCGGAAATGGCCCATGCTAAAGCAGTTCATGAAGAACTACAGCATGTGGGAAGGACTCATGTTGGAGAAGTTCACGGAGAACTGTCTCCTGTAGGAGGGACCTCACACTGGAGCAGGGGAGGAAGAAGGAGAAAGGAGCAGCAAAGACTGTGTGATGAACTGACCACAGACCCCCATCCCCCTGATGGGGGGGAAAGGTAGATAAAATTGGGAGTGAAGTTGAACCTGGGAAGGAGGCTCCCCCTGTCCAGTTGAGGAGGGGAGTGATTGTGCATTTCAAATCCTGACTGGCACTTCCTACTCGTCTTTAAAGAAATCCACCCCTCAATATATACAGGCATTTGAGGCTTGGAATGTCCAGTTTTTTGATAGCTGAATGTAAAGTCCACAAGGACTGAATAAGAGAGCACAACCAGGGACAACGCAGTGCTTGGAAACCTTATTAAAGAGATGTGATACCACCAGATCTCTAAGCAGATCTTTTTGCAAGCAATGTACTCTGCCTCTCATTAAGCAGTTTACTATCCTTAATAGAACAGAGTGTATGTAGAAGCATCAATGGAGACCAAAAGGAAGAGCCTCTAGGCTTGTAAAATGTAAAAAAGTAGGCTTGGGGTAAACTATTTATTTTGCATTGTCCATTCTGCTCCATTTTTTCTGCCACTAGTACTAAAATTTCTGCTTTGTCCCATTTTTTGGTGCAAGATACTCCCAACTGGAAGCTAGTGGACAAGGGAGAGAGAAGAATCGTAAACAATCTAGCAAGACTGTGCTAATGCATGTCTGCCCTTGACTGACTTCATCAATGGTTAGAATAAATTAAAACAAGAGTGTGATCTCTCACCTTCAATTTTAAGAAAGGCCTGGGTTTAACCATGATTTAGCAAGCTTGCTTCTAAAGCCTGTGTGCTTTTTTTGATGCTTGCCACAGAGTTTTTTTTAGCATTATTGTTTAAACATAAAACTCATTTGTTACTTTATTTCAGTATGAAGAAGTATATGAATTGCTTTTTCTCTCACTGGTCACCCAGAGGATTTCTGCTGATGAGTTCAGGACTCCAGTTTGAAGGACAGGGATATCACATAGTTTGTGAGGCTTTGCCTATCTACTGGAAGGTAATATATCCCTTCACAATTATTTTCTGCAGCTGCAAAGAACAGAAGGCTCACAGAGTTTCCCTGGGCCAACTGCCATAGAAACTAATTTCAGCTAAGGCAGACTCATAAATTGTTCCATTACTCCATAAATTGGTCTGGGCACATGTCACTTCAAGCCAAGCCGGGTTACTTTAAATCTACCCTGTAGTTCTAAAATGCTGCCACTTTTTTAAAAGAACGTGTCTTAAAGACATGATGAAAATAAATAATGTCTGAAGTGCGTTAATATTCTACAAGAGCACAAAACCTACAAGGATGTCAAATTATTAACCATTACCATTTTTTTGGAAATAGAAAAAGACCAGACCAAATAATTTTAAGACATGTACTTTCCTTCTTTTGTAAAACAGAAAAGGAGAAATAGAAAACCAGCTATAAAAGGAGAAATATCTACCAGCTATTTAAAATGCAGACTCCTTAATTGCTCCATATTCAGAAGAACAAATCAATCTGTATGGGGGAATGATTACTGGATGCATATGTTTACAGGCAGAAAGCATTGCCTGCACTTTTTAGATGTGCCATCAAGAGCTACAGGAGTCATAGAATTTCACATTATTACAGAAGATTCCAAATGGTCTATGGAATAAAATTTAAAATACAAATTCAAAAAATTGTTCAAATTAATTTGCAAAGAAAAACATAATAATTTCTTAAGCCAAAAGGATTCTGACATTTCATTTTAAGCACTACCAGTTTATTTTTGTTTCTCAACAGGAAGCACAGTACAAAACCAAAGCCCTGCAAAGAGATTATCAGCTCCAATTTGAGATCAGACATCTAACATAAGTAAAGCTTTCTTTTTTTTGTTTGGTTGTTTTTTTTAAGGATGAAAAAATAGCATCCCACTTCAGTCTAGGCTTGGGAAATTAGTACAGCCAGGTGCAGCTCCTGTAGTCACAATCCTAAAAACAGTGGAAGCTGATTTTCACCTTGTTTGGCTCTCCATAAACAAGCCAACTAAGAGCGTCCCTATGACCAGCATCCAGCAGTGGCAGTGTCCATTTTAGTTCAAACAAAGTCAATTCTCCGAGGCAGAGAAATGCAAAACCCAACTATCCTGCTCCCTCTGGGGCCCTCTGCTTCCCTTTTATGACTTCCCCACTTTGGCAGCACAGCTGCCAGTTCCACCTCCCAGCAGTTTAACAAGCCACAACTGCCAGGTTTTGCAGCTTATATGGTCTTTAAGGGCTAACCTCTTCCTTTTTTCTGTAGAAAAGGCTTTTAACCCTTTTTAGGTTCACAGACCCTACAGTTCAACCTTGGGAGTTGTTTGTGCGCAGCTTTCTAGAGCAACTGGGTTTTTCTAGTATCTCTCTGTTGATCCAACTCCTGTTTTATCAGGTGTTATCAGCTAGGAAATTGCAGAATTGTTCCTGTACATTGTTACTCCAGCTGGGGGGTTAGAGGGCAGTATATACAATATCTAAACCTTTTTTTTCCTCCAGCAAATTCCTTGAACTTACTAGTTTTCACTATTAAAGTAATGATATTTTACAAAAGGTATCAAATATAAGCTTAATAAGGACATTCTGTATATACATTTTCTTGTTTACTCTTCAGCTTGAAAGGTATTTTGCTCAACATCAGGTAATAAATGTCATTTTGAATAATCTATTAATTGCTCTCGTGCCTGTATAAAAGCTTTATTTTTTTCCCCGAAATATGCTCTTTACCTTGTTGAAAAGATTTTAAGCTTCCTCTATCTGCTTTCAATAACCCTTAAAACATAAAAGGACACACAATTGAATAATAGATTGAGAAATAAGATGTAGTATTGAATTCTTTAGTTGCACATCGTTTAAGAAAAAATGCTTGGTGGAGAGTTTATCTTATTTCATAAAAAACCCCAAACACTGCAGGTTCCATTTTCCTCTAGCTGTTATTTTTATAATTTTCAAAATTTCAGAAGTATTTTCAATTCATAGCCCAGAATTACAGGTTCCTTAGCATAAGCCATTTTAGCATTTTGTGCTTACTGTGGTTAATCACAGGAACTACAATAGCTGAAGAGTTGTCGCAGAACTACGGTTGTTCCCACGTGTTCTAATTTAGACAGTTGTCCCTGAAACTGCAGGTTTTGTTTTGAGAAAAGGTTATGCTTGTGCATTCTTTCTGTGTTGCTTTAGGACTTTCTAGCATTCTTCTGCTGGAGACCTTGAAACTCTATGCTGGTAACAATTAGGTTAGCCCTGAAGATTCTCCTGAAAGTCATGGAAAAATAAGATACAGCGTTTTCAAAGCTCAGTTTACAGAAACATCCTTTCAAAACCTCAGATACCAAGACCCTGAGTACTGACAACAGTAACTGAACACTGAAGCTTTAGTAGACCTTGTGAAAATCAGGTGTCGCATGTATCCATACAGTGTCTAAACAAAGTAACAAGTTAACATCTGCCCTACCCACATTTAAAGAAATCCCATGGTCACCGTTGCACCACCCATCAGTTTGATCCATTCCAGTTCTGAAATCTCCAAAGAAGGAAATCCTGCAACCTTTCCAGTATTTGGCCACCTGCACAGGGGAAACATTTTTCAGTATATCTAATAAGAATCTAATTGGTCCAGCTTTTGGCTGCTGCTGCTTGTCCTGTCACTGGGCTCTCTGTGAAGAGCCTGGCTCTGTCTTCTCTGTGCTCTTCTCCCATTAGGTGTTTGGAACCAGCAGTAGGACCTTCTCTTTGCCTTCATTTCTCACAGCTTAACACACCCAGGTGTCTCAGTCTGCTCTCACAAGCACGTCATGCAGCTCCATAGCTGTCCTGGTGGCTCTCCACTGCACCTGCTCCAGTATGTCAATGCCTTTCTCATCCTGAGTACCCCCAAACAGACAGATACAGCCTCAGAAGTACTGAACAGAGGGCAATAAATGCTTTCCAGACAAATGGCTACACTGTTGTTAATATTTAATCTGTCCCAGATGTAAGATCCCACATCCCATTTGCCCTTGAACTTCATGAGTTTCTGTCAGATCATTCTCCAGTCTGTTCAGATTCTTTGAACCACAAAGAATGCTGCTCCCTCCAATGTCTTATTGCCTACAAACTTGCTGAGAGCGCACTCCATCCCACCACCCAGGTCAAGAATAAAGATATTAAACAGTGTTATCCCCACTATGAATCCCTGACGGAGGCTGCCGCCCTGCATTTTGCAGTTCTTCAGCTTGCAATTTCTGTACATAGTTTCTCATGCACTTTCTGTAAACATGCTCATGTTTTGCTAACCGTGTCTGGATTGTTTTGCATTCCTTTGCTAGGTGGACTTTGTATGATAGACATTTCCATTGACCAGTGAGATTGAGAGGAGGAAATCTTCATCCTCCAATCCATGGTGATTTCTAAGAACATAAAAATAAATGACGGAGGGCAGAGGTCGGGGCTTTTCTGGCCTCTCTGCCCTGGCTGCTTTGACCTGACAAGCTGCGTCCCGCGTGCTTATTTCGTGTCCGAGAGAGCGACAGGAGGCCACTTGTACAACCAGTCACCAGTTCTGCTTCATATTGTTGATTGCTACTCTTCCAGCATGGTGGTCCAGCTGATTTTCTACCCCTGCTATCATCCACTTACCGAATCCATACCCCACTAATTTGGCTCTAAGAAGATAATGGGAGACCATATCAAAGGCCTTGGTAGAATCAAAGTACACAACATTCACTGCTCCTCCCTTCATCCCAGAGCGAGTCATCTCATCACAGAAGGCAATCAGGTTGTTCAGGTATAATTTACCCCTGATAATTCTGTGCTGGCTGTTTTCAATCACCTTCTTATCTTTCCTGTGCTTGGAAATGCTTGTAGGAGATTCAGTATGTAACATTCCCAAGGAGTGCAGCTCAGCTGAGTGGCCCATACAGCCTCAAATTCTCCTTGTCCTTCTCAAAGACGGATGTGTGTTTGCCTTCTTTCTTTCTGGCTTCTTTGTAAAATATTATTATTTCAGTCAATTAAAAAAACCTACAATGGACCCCAGTACGCTATTAGAAGGTTAAAATCTATCAGGTCTCTCTTTCATGGAAATTTTTTATTCTAATGTAAAAAACTTGCAATATTTAGGTTTCAGTAAATTGTGATGTGGTTCTGCTAGAGAAATTTTTACCCTAGCTACCAATCTTGTCTCAAATGCTTTTGATTTACATGACAAATATGTATTTTCCAATGAATATTCTGTAAGAAAATGAAAATCAGACATAATAATTTCCTTAAATCACTTTTCATTACCAAAAAAACTTTCCTGATGCCAATAGATATTTACAATATTGCTTTTTAATAAAATAAATGCAAACAATCAGCTTGGTGAATACCAGAATACAAAAGGAGAGAAAACAAATTATATACTTGTCCATCTATCTACTTTCTAATTATTACATAAAGCTCAAATTTCAAAGAAGAAGAAACCGATTTCTCATGAGACCAGAAGGAAGATCGGTGTAAGAGCTGCATAGGCACAAGACCAAAAGACAATCTAGTGACATCTTCAAGAAACTGCACAAAATGCTGTAGACCTGAATAAAGAGAAAAGTGTTTGAGAGCATGATAACGTGCTGCAAAGCTATACTTGGACTCATCTTTGAAAGGTCTAAGCAACTGCAAGCCACAAGGCCACCACTGCTGTATGTGAGGCCATGAAAATGGTTTTGTTCAGTATACTAAAACTCTTTGCTCTTGCACATGTTTGAAAGCACACGTGTATGAGGCCTGATCTACACGTTTCTTTTTTGCTAATGTTTTGTCATTAGATGAGTAGTGTTTTAATGTAAATAGTTATCCAGGTGCAGAGGTAACTACAGCTGTTTACACTAAACCATTTAACTAGCAAAGATAGGCTATTTCCTGTTCTACACTGTAAGAGCACCTTTTTACATGTATGACATCTTCTACCCTCAGATATTGTAGTGCTTTGCCTGTTCTGGCTTTGAAAAGTACGCTAAACAGAATAATTACTGCTATTCTAGAGCTGAGGAGGTGCCTCTTTGCCCAAGGTTTCTTCCTTGGTAAGCTTTAGCAGTGGAGGTGGCACTTCCTGGTGATTGTGGGGATGATAAGATACTGCTCAGTCTGCATGTGTGGTTTGGTGTCAGTAACCAGAGCCCTGGTATGGGATTAATTAGCAGGGATTATCGGTGTTGTTCAAGCACTGTGACCTGTGTGCAGACAAAGCTTTGATCATTATATGACATCATAGAAAACTGCATAGCAGTCTTTAGCAGCAGATCTCCCAGGTTTGTTATCAGAGCTAACAGGTTTTAGGTTCTGTCAGTTTCACTGGGGAAGCCTGATGATTTCCAGAAATTCAGCTTTGGAGAAAGCCAGTGGTCCCATGAGGAAAAAAGAGCCATTGTACGTAGGAGCTGTATCAGTTTGTTTGCTCTAAATTGATTGTTACATCACTACCAATATGTAGTAGAGGACTTGGAAAGCTAGATATGGCCAGGGCAAGGACCAGCACCCTTTACATCGCAGATGTTGTTTTGGCAAGTAAATGAAAGTAGACTTGCCCCATTTTTCACTGGGGGCAAGTTGTAAGAATTGTAAAATTATGGCCAAATAATATGAGTCATGTTTTATTTTAAAGTGACACAATATAAGCATGTGATTTATAATAGCTTAAAATTGGTTATTAGTGTATTCTGTGTTGTTTTTAACTACTTTCCTTACTTTTTTTTCTTTTGATGTTCAAGAATCCAGTTTGTATTTATTTTGCATGAGAGCAAAATCCAGCAGAGTGGGATGACAATTGACATAACACAGAGGAAGTCAGGGTAGAGAATTATCGATGTGAGTTACTATAAGCAAAAAGCAATGTCTTTTCTAAGCACAGAACATATTTTAACCCCAGCTACTTCCTTTTCTCACAAAAGAAAAAAAAAACATAGCTCCTTTAAAATCTAAGACGCTACAATTATTAGTACCAGGAGAGCATCTTATCTGTGATTAAAGTAGACTTGGTGATTGATTCATTGTGGGGGTGGGGGGTGTTGAGGGGGGAAGGACTGAAATCACAGGTGAACAAGTGATGTACACCCAAAGCTTGCTGTCTAAAGTAAATGGGTTTACGTGTGTGAGGTGGGTAGGATTAGAGGGCAAAAAATGGCAGCAGAAGAAGAAATACCACAAACCACAGCTAATTTGGCCCTCAGCTTTCTTATGCTGTCACTGTTTCTGCACTTGGAGATGAAGCTGCAGCCACATTTCCTCTGCAAGGCAAGCAGAAAGGGTAGCTGAGAAGCTTGCAAACTGCAGAGTTAAGTGCAGCGCTGCAGGAGTTTTCATACTGATGTAAATGTCAGCTCTTTGATGTTAGGTACTGCATAGTCCTGCAGAAATTAAGGCAGAGTTCCCATCCTGTGTTGAAGAAGACAAGGAAGCCAAGAGGCTTTGTTTTTGCTTTGAAGCAAAGATAAACAGAGGCTGTCTACAAATGAAATATTCACATATTCCAGTGTATTTTTCAGTTCCTTGAATAACTATAGTTTGGTTTGAGCTCAAGTTTAAGAAATGTTTTAAACTACCTGTGGAAGGAAAAGGCTCCAAGACCTAAAGGCTGTGCTGAGTACAGAATCAGGGTATTGGTGACACTGGACCAACACTACACTTCCTGTTGCAGACACTTATAGAACCAATATTTACTCACAGAAAATTTTCCAAAAAAATAAGAATCAGACATGCTTAAATATTTGTGATGGGGCAAGAAACCATTTCCATCCTACTCACTGTTTGCAGACCACATGGTTTCTGTTCGGGTCCTGCTGGGAAAGAAAGGGGAAGAAAGAAAACGTGGGGCAGATTGTGGAATCTCTTCTACTTCCAGAGCAGAGAAAACACCGGTAAATATAACTATGTAATCTGATATTTTTGTGTCCTTTTCTGTATTATGTTGGCTGCCGAACATTGCAAAGGAGAGGCTTTAGCTATTCTTATACATGGCAAGCAGGTCAGCTCTTTTCACTAATTGTCAGGCAGAATCTATTTTTCAAGATTATTATCTGAGTACCAAAGAATAGTGTTAAGACACCATTAAAAATTACAAGAAAATATTATTTCTTGTCATTTAGTGCTTGCACAACTAGGCAGAAATACACGAGTCAGAAAGACTGTTGCAGTGAAGAGCTCACAAAAAGGGAAATGGAGGAGAGACAAGTACATAATATAATGAAGAGGGAGGGAGGAAGCAGTGGGTGTTTTCTTTCCTCTTCTGCATGCTCTTTGTCACGAGAAAATTACTTTGGAGGTTTAGGCATTAGATATTAAAAAAAAAAAGTAGTAGAGAAACTATGAATGGGACTGTTCTTTTGAAATAAGAATTACCTTATAAATGAAATTAAATAGCTTCTGCTATTTAGGTGTCACGAAGGTGTCACGAAGTATGTCATCGAAGTGACCTACTCTGTCAGATAGCAAGTCGTGTTCCCCCTTTTGTTCAGAGAAGAGAAACAATTTGTATAACTTATCATGTCAGTATTTTACTAATTTGCTTTCTTATCCATCACTGGGATGTTTTCCATCAGTTACCAGGTTCATTTTGGCTCTGTCCTTCATTATGTTCACTTGCAGAAAGTAGTGTTAGCTTGAAACAAATCTCTCAAGGAGAAAGATGTATTTCTCTAAGCATTTTAATAAGCCTGAAATATTATTGCTTCCATCAGTCTCTAAGGAAAAGTGGGAAAAAAGCCAAGTCAGAGTATCTTTTGGATGAGGAACTATTTAAAAATATATGTAGTCTTTTGTATCTTAATTTAGTTTCTATGAAGAAAACAATATTTGCATGACAGGGAGCACAATGTGTGGTACAGGAGTGGTCTGTACTGTGGTTAACCCTAACTGGCTGGAGTGGAAAATGTGACCTCCTCTGTCCCATGCATGGAGAGCTACACGGGTCAGCTCTTCACTACGTTTTAGGAGTATCACAGGCACCATTCCCTGACAGTACTCCCCATCTAGCTTTAGAGTATCCCAGCTGGTACACAAGGAAATTACATACTAAATTCCTAACAGTCTTCCAAATACCACTCCACTTGGTAGGTAATAATAGCAATAATACCTAAGTAGTAATTATGAATATAGCAATACTAAACATTGAAAGACAAAAATATTCTCCTATGAAACTTATAGGAGAAAGTAATTTCTCTGTACTGCAGCCCTGAGATTATTCCCAAATGTTTCAATAATGATGGTGTAACAATTTTAGGCAACAGTCTAACAAAGTGGATAGATACATTAAATGTAAGATGAAGGTAGGATATACGTGAAAATTTACAGCCATGTAAATAACATGAGCATAAAGGATTAAAGTTGACGGCTGAACCAGTTAAAACCTTCAGTTTCTAAAGGCTCCACCAATGTCCTGGAGAATTTCATAACTGATTTTCACATGAATAGAAAATTTTAAGATTTAAAATCTCATTCCTGAAAACTGTCCATAAATATGCAGGCATGTTTTTTATGTCAAGGTGAAATTTTTCAAGCTTAAAAGTAATGATCAATCTCAAAAATCAGCCTCAAATGCGAAGATTTATTTTCTTTTTTTCCCCACTTATCTCTGACACTAGAAGTTCAGCAGCATAAATAGTGCCCTCATTGACTTCACCTGGTGAACTGACTGGGCTGGACCTCAGTAAGGAGTTCTGGTCACACCCAAAGTCCTTTCACAAAGATGAGCTCTGTGCTGGTGGAGGTAGTGAAGCACTGTAACAATATTTAAACCACTTCAGTAAAGAGTCATCTCACCAAATATACACAAAGGAGGCATCTGAGGAGTAAGGAAGTGTCATTGATTACGTATTTATCACTTGAGCAGAAGTGCACTTGAAAAACATTCAGATAAAAAGAACTACCTGAAAAATAGCTATCGTATGGTAAAACTACTTCAAGCTGGTACCTAAAGTGAAGAAAATGTGAATACCGGCATCTGAGGACTGGTTCTTTTGATTTTTACTCAGGAAAATCACTCTGATTGAGGAGAATTTTACCCAAAGAAGCATAGGGTGCCTAGGGATTTACTTACACTGGCCTTGGCAAAACCATTTTTGCTTTGGAAATGAAAATTGATGGCTTAAAGGAAAGGCCCTAGTCCAAAAGGAAGAAAGCCCTGGGGCCAGTATGATGTCACATACAGCAGGGTCTCAGTGCATAGCAGGTGACTACAGCATGGGAAGCTGCTGCAGTGAAAAAAGAGGGAGCAGGCAGCCTTCATGCCTGAAATTAAATGAAACCATGCACCTCCCATCTCTAAGGCTAGAAACAACCAGTTTGGGCATTGTTAGCTTCCTGATGGGGAGAAATTTCCAACATTGTGGAAATTTCCAGAACGGACATTTTGCCTGCTGAGCCTTTTTCTGCTGAGAGAAACCTGAAGTTTTAGCTGACAGGACATACAGAACCTGTTGCTATCTTAGGAAAAGTTTATAAAGTATCCCAAAGGAAGTTACTAGTATTATTTAGTATTTATGTATCATATTAGCTTTTTAAAGCGTGGAACGAATTACAGTTGATTTCTTAATTAACTGATGCTCAGCAGATGGAGAAAACAGACATTGAGAGGTTAGAATAAATTTGCCATACAAGTAAATGGCAGTCAGGAACATGAATCAGTATTTTCTGGCAAACGGGGCACAAGTCTTTGCCAGTCTGTGACAATATGGGCTAATCTGGTACCCTGTGCTCGCTTGCTCCTGTTTGCCTCCTGCCAAGAGGCAGTGCTTTATGCTTGCTGAGAGGCCCCTCATCCTGGCATGCAGGATGGGCTGGCCACAGTCACTGCTCTACCCCAGTCCTCTTTACCCAGGGAAGGACTTTATTGTTCATGTACAAAAAAGCCTTCACTGTTGACTTTTCAATACTTAAGTTCAAGCTTCTTTCTTCACACCATTGTCAAAACCCTTTGAGACCCGATCCAAAGTAACTAATGCATTTTAATCCTCAACCCTTTTAATCATGTTCTTAAAAGTTATCTTGTTTAGGAGAAGATTTACATGATTCAAATTCTTAATTTCCTGAGATCTCTGAATTTCAACTAATGCATTTCAGGTATGATGGACAACTGTTCAATACAATCGTCTTAAACAGTCTATAACTGTAGGTGCTAAAAAGCTAGAAGCGGAGAAATTCTTCAGCCTTTTCTCAATATTCTGTGAGAAGACTGTCTTCCCTATGTAAACTATTTTAAACAAGGTCACAGTTTCATAAACTTCCTGCACCTGCAAGCTGTTTTGCAAGATTGTTACGGCTTTGACTTTGAAAGTGTTTTGGAATAGGTATCTCAGGACTTGGCCAATCCTCTCAAGGGGTGGATGGCCGAGGAACCAATTACCCATTGCCATTCAACACACTTTTGCGATCTATCCTATAAAAGTAGTCAGAAAATTATTAAAGCACTTCCACTTGTTCATCAGCCTGGACTCTGTGTCATTTTCTTTATGTGTCTTGGACGTAAGAGCGACATCTAACCTATGGCTTGGTCTGCTTTGTTAAAATCTGTCAAGTTTTCCCATCTCAGGCTGGAATCTGTTTTGCATGTCTCTGGATGACACGCAACCTTTAACGACCATTTAAAAAAACCTTTGTGATGCTCTCCCTTTTTCTGTGCAGTATGCTCACTCCATTGCTGTCTGGGGATGCCAACACCAACACTGACCCTACTCCTAGGAGGGATGTCATGTTGCAAGCTCAGCCCCTCAGGCTTGATTTCTGCCAAACCAGCAGCAGGTCTAATTGTACCTATAGGTAAATTGCTGATGTTAGAGAAGGACTTGATTTGGGGTTCCAAAGCACTGTTGTCTGGATTAAAATCTAGATCCTTGGTAACAGTTTTCCTAAGCTAAAATTGGACTACTCAATTCTTGGAACATTTCCATGTGAGGAGAAGCTCAACTTCTGTGAGTCCCAAATCTGAAAATTTCTGCAAATATTCAAAACATTTTTCATAAAACCAGTTGGCCATGTACTCATTCGTTTCAGGGGAGTAACATACCATCTATCTGTCAGCTTCACATGAATCCACTTTTCTCCTAGAAAACTTAATATGGAATAAAAAAAAATTATTCATGGCATAATTACGGAAGAACTTCCCTCTTGGAAATATTCAGAAGCCTTCTGGACATGTTCCTGGGCTGTTGGTGTCCCTGCTTGAGCAGAGGGGTTAGACCAGATGACCTCCAGAGGTCCCTTCTAGCCTTAAAAAGTATAACACATCACTAATTAATCTTTTGTCTTAACTTTCACTTATGCTGCAGTTCCATCACAATTTAGCAACTCTTCACCCTTCACCCCTCCCACCCTCTTCCCCCTTCCCTCCCTTGTGCTACCACTGCTGCATGGTTCAAAGTGAGGGGATCCAGTTCACAAAACCAGCTTTTTTTCTGCTTGTTTAAGTCTCTGAACTGGTACACTGTGGATCAGATGAGCACCAACACCAGCATAAGAGAGAGGCGAGGAGGCAGGCAGGGTTAATTTATCAGGGAATCACAGCCTTAGGCATGCTCTGAGGCATGTTTTGGCCACAATAGCCAGGAGCCATCTCATCAGCACTACACCTCTAAAACACCATCTTTAGAAGTATGTTCCCTTTCAGTAAACATATATTTAACATGGAGGTTTTCTGTTTGCCACTGGATATGCAGAGAGAGTCAACAATTTTTTTTTGAGACCCTTCTGTTTCTCTACAGGCACTGTATTTCTCTATCTCTGTATCTCTTTGATTATACTGTGATTAAAGGTGTGGATTAATTGCTCAACATCTGTGAGAATGAAATGGAATAATCTGAAATTTGCTTGGGAGTGCCCTTCCTGTGACGTGCAAAGTTCTGTTTCTTCCACTCTTTTGTCTTAGGAATAGAAATTTAGACATATTTCACTGTAATTTCACTAATTTTGATAATCACATGTAATTAAAATGTTGTTACTGTGTGGAAATCCCAGCCTTTTGAGATTACTGGCATCTTACACACATCATGCACACCATGATGATAATGAAGTTTTGGTTTCAGAGGCCAGTGTGGCACACTGCCTCTGTGTCCCATTAGTACTCTTTGAAACATTGCTGCTTTTTTGCACTTTCAGAGGCTTGGATGCATCCTTTCCTTGCAAACGGCCAAATTTGGACACCTCATTCTCCAAATATTGCTTTTAAATTCAAAGACTGCTAATGGCTAAATAAGGTGCAACTCAATACCACTAAATTAATGAGAATATATCCTTCATCTTTTGCAATATAGGAACCTGCTACAGTGCTGGCTACAAACTTGTCAAAAAAAAGATACTCAAAAGACATGAGAACCATATTGGTATATAACCAATCAGAATCTGACTTAGCCATAATGAAGCAAAGTAGCTTTTTCATGTTTTATTTTAAAGAGATGGTAAAAAGAACCACAAAGACCTCCTTCCCCCACCACACAGAGAGTAACCTTATTTCTTACCCTTTCTAAAGATTTGGAAAAAAACCAGGGAATGATTCAGTTTTACCTGTCACACTCATAGTGTAGAAACTGCTATTGAAAGGGCAGCTTACGGAGCAGATACTCAGGACATGCAAAGGCACCGAGTAGTTACTCACATGCTGTGTTTTTCCCTTCATATTATCCTGCACACAGTCTCTAGCATTCAAATCGTACTTTGTCCTTTTGTTCTGTTCAGGTCTGATCCCAGTTTTTAAATGGAAAAATGTATTAAGAGAGTCATAATTGTAATGCTCCCCCTGGTTCCACTAGCTTTGGAAGAACTCCATTTCATACATTATATGTAACCAAATTAAAAGGCTCAGATTTTTTGTGGGTGATTCCTGGCTCACAGAGGCTGGGTATAATTATTTCTTCTAGGGTATTGCATTATACTGTAATTTGCACAATAGCCCAAAAGCCTTCCAGTGTGCCAGCAGAATCAAGAACTCCACCACTTTACAGTCAAGTGCAGTGCTGCTGCTCTGCTTGTTTCAGCATGGGTAGACAATTAGATAAATAGGGTGGAATTAACCCCCTCATCCCCAAATTAGGGGTTGTACTAATATATAAAAAGAAACATTGAGGTTGGAACATAAACCTATTGATTTAATTTCATCAAAAGTCACCAACATAATATTAAATAACATACGAATTAATTATTTTGAAGTGTGCAACTTGAAATGTTGAAGAGCTTCTACAATAGATTTTCATACTGAGATTCATGAAATTATTTCCCCTGCAGCCTTCGAAAGCAGAAGCCATCCTTTCTGTTCTTCTGTACATGTAAAATTAGGTACCATTGAGTCACAGCTGTCTCAGTGGACAGAAAACATTTTTATTGTGACAAAAAGTACCCTCATATGAAGCATTTCAGTAATGTCACCATTTCAGCTGTCAGCTGACATTCAGCTTGACATTTACAAGGTGACTTCAATGACATTTCTGTAATTTGACTAACTAATGAACCTGAATAATCAAGTGATGATAGCTGAGATAAAACCCAAGCATCTGAAGCACATCTTCAACTTACATTTATGTCACAAATTGCTATGAAATTTTGATGACTCTAAATATTTTTTTGGTCTCTAAGTCTTGGTTGGATAATGAATAACACAAAAGCAAAAAATGTAAAGGAAAACGCATCTCAAATAATTGTTAAATTTGCACACCTGGGCTCACCATTTGTTTCTTACAGAACAGAATATCTTATTCTTCATATCACTGACATTTTTTTAATAGTTTACAATAAAGCTCAATAGTTTTTCTGCTCCCAGATTAAATTGTGCTTTCTTGAGATTAGATTATTGCAGTGAATTGCCACTTTCAAAACATTGGTTGAAATGGAAAAGGTAACTGTACCAAAGAGAAATACCAAAAAAGTAAGTTTAACTTTTTTCTTTACTTGTCAAAGCAATTATTTAAGCATTCATTTAATGAATTTTTGAAGCAATTTCAGAGTTTCCATCCTGCATTGTTACCTTTTTTTGGATATAGAAAATGCATGCTCAGGGAAGCATATAATACTTTATATTTCATATACTGAAATGCATAATTTCATATATATTTTCTGAGTTCATCTAGTACTTACTCTGCAAGTATTATTTTAAGAATGTCTGGATCTAGAAAATTAAGGCACGTCACCATAATGAGTTGCTGTCACTCATTATTTCTCTTGTTATAGCATGGCTAATGTCAACATTGCAAGAGATTACATCTATTCTCTTAAATATGTTTATTCAGATGTATCTATTTTCTTTTTTCCTTTGGAAGTGTTGGAAGCTAAATATATTCCTTACTATTATAATTTTCTAAAGAAATGCAGTTTCTTTTAATAAGTCAAAGAAACCTGTTATCTCTTCATCCCTTCCCTTCCCTTCCCTTCCCTTCCCTTCCC